>BMAW01000852.1:12691-69757 GCA_019974015.1 Nephila pilipes | reverse complement strand
TCATTTGAGTAAAATTATTATATACGTCATTTGAGTAAAATTATTATTATACACGTATGAACTACGTAATAATATTTTTACAATTTGTGTAGTTATTATGAATGCATTATAAGAACTACATACTTTTTTTAAAAAAATTGTGTATTACAAATTTGTATGCAATTTCAAGAAAATTATTTAACTTTTTAAATATCTTTAAGCCTACTTTAAGAATAAAAGTGTTCTTATTTCCTTGTTATTATTTATATTCAGATTTTTATAAATTTTAAATTTGATCCTTGCGTTTAGTAATCTTTTATCGTCTCTTTCTAAATTATGTTTGAAATAGATAAAATTAACGTAAATGGATCTAAATTTTAGTGAATATTTCATTTAATTAATATTTGTTCCTGATAAAAAAAAAAAAAGAAAGAATTTTCATTGAATATTTTTCTCATTTGTTATTTGAAGAAAAATTTCGTAATCCAGCAATTTGGTGAAAATCTAATCATGAAATTCGTGGAAGGTAATCATACTGTAATGAAAGCCATTTTTCGAATCGATTTTATATGATAAACGATCAGCTCTGGAGTTCCGTTAAATAAATTATTTAATCCGTTATCTTCTCGGTATCTCATAATTTATATCATTCTTCAAGAAATTTATATTGGTTAATTAATAATTACGCTGTCAAGGTATCACATATCTTTGATTATCATTTTCAGTTTTGAAATTGATTTCAGAATTTTACAAATGGTAATTTCAAATGCCTATTAGAAGAAAAAAACATAAGCAATGAAGTATCTACTTTTATTTATCTTTAATCTGTAATAAAAATTTTGAGATAAAAAAGGTTTAATGAAAAAAAATTAATTTTTTCAATAGCTATATTTAGATACCTTATTTTTTCAGTTTTACCAATTTTTTGGAGCTTATTTGCTTTTTGAAAGAAAAAAAATATCCATAAAATTATTAATTATTCATACATAATTTTATTCACTATGCATAGGTATTCACAGCTGAAATAACCAAAATTATAAGAAAAGTTAGAATTTATGTTTCCTAATTTAATTGTTACACAAACGGTTTTAATGAAATAAAGTGAATAATTAATCCATAATGGTTATTCATTGTAGTACAAAAATAGTTAATTCCCCAATATAACAAGAATTAAGTAATTCAAATTCAAATTCAAATTCGAATTCAAATTCAGTAATAATAATTTAAAACTCTAGAGGTAAAAATTTAGTCTACACTTTTGTTTGAAAATTCTAAACAGTTTGATCATATTTTCAGGCATTTCCCGATTACATGTAAATTAATTATATTTTCTATCATTTTCTGGTTACATGTAAATTAAAAACCATGTTTTCAATCATTTCCTGATTACATGTAAATTATTAAACATATTTTCATTTATTTCCTGATTACATGAAAATAAAATTATTACATCAATTGATAGATGAAAAGAATACTTCTTATGTGAGTTTCCCTTTTATCCAAAACTGACTTTATTACTGTAAAGTTGTGACGTTGGACTATCCGAGAATTTTTTTTTTCACTAACTTAGGCACTTAATAATTTGAATCGCATAAAATTATAATTCTACCCTTCCAAACAAGGAACCTGACTAGATAAATTAGAGGAAGATAGAAATAAAATGAATTGAATAAGAAATAATGATATATAAATAAAAGGGTATTGAAAGGAAAATGAAGGGAGATAGATGATAACGCTTTAAGGACTAGATAAATAGTTGTATTAAAGCATCGTTGTTAATCTTTCGGTTTGAAGGAATATTAATATCAGTATTCAGACATTAATCCACCCTTTACTAGAAGTAATTGAATCAGAATGAGTGGATTTGCAAGCTAATACTTTATTAGTTGATCCTAATTTGGAATTGACGAGTTAAGTGGGGTTTGAGAGAGTAATCTTTTCTACTCTTCAGTGATTATTAATAAAATATTTTATCTCTCTCTTACGTATCTTCAATGAGAATCAAATACTTAAGAACTGTTTAATTAGGAAAAAATTGGTAGTAGAGATGAATAATGAAGAAAAGGTGTTATAAAGTGATAATTAATAAACATTTACATACAATTATTTTTCCTAGATAATGGTAAAAATACTAAAATAAAACATCAATAGTTACCAATAAAATCTTATTGAATCGTAGTGTAGTTGAAAAGTTAATTTAAAACAGATAAAATAATTTAAATACATCGCTGCTATATGTATTCTGTATCTAATTTATGACATACAGTAGGAAGGAGATATAAATGCACTACCTAATTACAATGGCGAATCCTCATTTTAAAAAACCATATGATATATAAAATATTTCGAATAGGCAAAAGTAGTTCATTACGATTGAAAAGAAGTATAAGTAATTTGAATATTAATGAGAAAAGAAATTAAAAAAAGAATTTTTCATTACCTATAAAAAAACTTACTTCAATTACATTTCAGATTTACTGTACCATTTTAATTTTATACATAGTGTTATGAGTTTTAAATAATATAAAGCCTTATCTATGCTTTTTATAATTTATATTTCAATTGAGAGGAAGATAAATAGATTAATTACAAAAATAATTTTTTTTAATAAAATTGTTGAAGTTCATATGCTGTATGTGTGTGTGTGAAATCAAGGTATTCTAAAATTCTAAGTAAACTTTCATTTCCTCTAAAGACTTATAAATCAGATTTAACTTTTGCATAGTAACAAATTTAATTTTAAAAGGAATAAATATCACAGTTCTAAATTATTTTTCTTTTAATATTGTTAAAGAGAAAAGTTTAAAAAAAATACTGAAAATAAAATCTTGAAATATTTTAGCAGTGATTTAGATTGACAATTGCAATTCTGGTCCAATTAATTTAGTTTTATCTATATATAAGAGTAAAAAACTCGTAAAATTGGGAATACGAATCTCAGTAATTCGTATAAATATATCTTTTTGTAGAAAAAACATTTTAAAGTATAACGACTGTAAGCAAATATATTTTCTTCATCTTATATTTTAAATTATTATACTGTGAAAAAAGCCCATATGTTTGAAATGGAGAAAAATTTTGGTTGACAAAAAGGATTTGGAAACAAAATCTCTCTGTTTATCTGATGGCATGCTTACTCAATGGTTGGCAGATATGTTATCTGTTACCTAGGAAACGAAATCCTGTTGTATAAAACTCTATAAAAGTGTAGGCACAGAAAAGTAAATTTGTTGAAGTACAATGCACTTTGTTTTACTTTATTTAAAGGGATTGTTCGTCATTTCTTTAAAAGGAACATAAGAGCAAGTAACTGTAAAAACATTGTTTTTGCTTAGTGAGATGGTTTTCTGCCATTTTCTCATTCTATTATTTTTGAGCGTTGAAAGAATAGAAACAACTAAATAAATTGATATCTAAGCGCTGCAGTTTCTTTTTATTTGACTCTCTGCTCTAAAAAATATGCATAATTTAATATGGTTAGAATTGTAGTATAATTACAAATGAATAATTTTCATTTGAAAAAAAAGAAAGAACTTTCTTTAAAGAAACAAGAACAAATTCAAGAATACAAATTTTAATATAAATAAGAATAACTAATTATTTCTTATACAGAAGCAAAGCGAAATCAAGTAATTCAAAATCCTTATATAAAACTTTAAATAGCTTATTTCTTATTTTTTGCTTTCAGGAAGTTTTTTTTTACCATAACTAAAATAGAACATTTGAATTGTACAATTTTTATAAAATTATCAAAGTAAAAAAGAGAATGAGAATATCAAAAATATTGCATATATTGAAAGTGAATACTCAAAATTACTGCAATAATACAATCTTCATCTGCACATAGAGAATGTGTTAATTGAAAATATTATTGCTGTATTTTCGAGGCTTTACTAAGTAACAATAAAGCTCCTTCCATCCTCAAAATAGACACTCAAAGCATCACTTCATCTCTCTTTATGCAATTGCTTCCATGATGAATATATATTTTTAATGTAATTAAACAATATAATTGGTGTGTTTAGGTGAATTGAAGTGTTGGAAATTAAAAAGTTAGAATCTTAAATTTAAAAGAATGTGGTAGGTGTTTTATTTGTAAGCAAATAAGTCATTTAACTTTTAAAATTGAATTATTAGAAGTTATTCTTAAAGCTACTAAATTTTAAGCGTCTTTTTTTCAAATGCTTTGTTTGATTTGATTGTAAATTCTAAAAAAAATATTTCACATTTAACAAAAAGATTTATAATTAAATGCCAGATTAGATTATGTTGTTATTCCAGAAATAAGCCAATATTTGGGAAAACATTTTTGAAATTCTAAACACATTCGTTAAATAACTTTATTACATTGAAAACCATGAATATAATATAGTTGTAAAGTATGTTGCAATATCTTTGGCATTTCAAAAATGCAGTTTTAAATACTTTGTAAGCGCTTAATTTAAAGAAAGGAATTTTTTTCCTGTGTGCCAATAATAAAAAAAAAAAATTTCAATAATGGCTTTCTTGTGCTGCAGCTTGTTTCTATCAACAGGATGAAAAATAAATAGATATTAAAATAAATCTCACTTAAAAATTATAGGAAATATAATAAAGTTAGCAAAATTTAATTTAAATAGTAGGACATGAAATAATTCATTCGAAATGTATGAAATATATTAAGAATACTTGTATAAATATTAGAAATTCAGTTTCATTATATTTAAGACAATAGAATAATTAGTTCTTCAACAGAATTACCATTATGCAAGACATAAATTATTTCTTCATACCTTAAAAAAAGTGCAGAACAATCAATGTGATATTAGTTTGGTTTCAGTTTATTAAATTTTACTGAAAAATTAAGTTTTTTTTTTTTCCTGTGAGTGACATTGCTTCAAAGTTACTTAAATTCAAACGTAAATAGAGGAAAATCGACACATTTGATGAAAATAAAATATTTAAACTTTAATATATTATTATTTTCAATTAATGTTCAAATATTTGCAAAAAATTAATTGAAAGTGCTTGTAAAAATAAGTTATGAAAATTAAATTAAATCTTTGAGACACATATTTGTTGTTGTTGCCGAATAAATATTTAATCCAATAGAAGGGGAATAAATATAAGAATTATAGGTAAATTTTATATTATTTTGGAAAAAGGTATTAAATAAACGGCAAATTTAATTTAAATATAATGCAAGAAATGCTATATTAGCATCAGATTAATGCATTCCATATTTTCTGCCACTCTTATATCAACAGACTAATCATTCATTGGTCATTTATTAAGTTCTGTAATACAAATACAGATTATATGAACAATTTATAGGTATCATTAATGTCGTGATGACTAGTACAAGGTAAGAGGCAATTTTAAGCCTAATTAAAACTTCGAATTGAAATGTTGGGCTTTTCGTGATTTTCTTTGCATTAATCTTGGGGATTTTTATCGAGTTGAATTACATAGAAATATCATTTCTTCAACCAAAATAAAACATAATTCGGTAAATTCGATGAAGATAGAAGTTAAGTGAAGGGATTTAGATGCAATGATATATAAATGATATACAATTAATGGAAAATAAGGAGGATACAGAGGATGATAAGCAGTCAGAAAATAGTTATTAAACATGAAATTATTCTGTTAATTTTGTGGTGGTTGAAGTGAGTTCCACAAACAGAGAGAGGAAGAGAGAGTGAGACTTAATTTACATGCTTACTGACGAAGAAAGTTATGAAATCAATAAAGAATGGACTGGTTAACATTTCTTATTTGAATCATAAATTAGGACAATGAGTTAGGTTTTAAGTTCTAGAGAGAGAGAGACCTTTGATAATCTGCATTTATAATAAATAAGTTCGCTTGTTTAATCTTGTCCCCTCAATTAGAGTTTTGTAGTTTGTATTTAATATATTAGATTAAGATATGCCACAGGAGCCAAATAATGACGAGAAATTGCATCAGAGTCTATGAGAGTGAATATTTTATTTATATATTTTTCTGAAGTTCTATCTTTTAAATATATTTAATAACATTCTTAATGAGATATTTCCTTAAGACAAATCTATTAAAATATAGTGGTAAGTTAAATAAATTTTTGAGGGAAAAGAATATTAACATTATCATATAGATATGAACTGAATAATAAGCATAAACTTATTTTAACAATTTTATTTAAAGCTTAATATTTGCATTGTAAGTGATCCATGTATATTATACTAGTACAGTAAAATATTATATTCGAATCTTTCGGAAACTACTCGACAGTTTTCAATACTTAATAATATTTTAAGTAGCAATAGATTTATGTAAGATGTTTCAATTAAATAGAATTAAATAACTTACGCCTTATTTAATATATAAGGCAGATTACATTATTTTTGCATCATTCTTACATTCTTTTCTAAAAAGGTTGAACTAATATCTAATCTATAAAATGTTCTAATATATATATGTGTGTGTGTGTGTGTTGTGTGTGTATTTCATAATGCATATTTGAAAATTCATAAAAAACTGATCACTTAGTTTTGTGTATTTTTTGGTAATATGTTAACGCAAAACATTTTTCTGATTTTGGTTTTTCTGTGTGTGTTTTCAATAATATTGTTGTGCTACTGTTACATTAGTTTTCGTTTTTAAGCTTTTATTTGGGTATACACAGTCTTTTTCTAATTTATTTGATTTTGATTTTGAATTTCATTTCTTTTCAAATGTACTTTGGATTGAAAAATGCTTTTTTAAATAATATTTTGTGTTGATGGGGATAGTGTGGTCAGTTGTTCTGGAATGACCCAACATAACAGTATAATACCTGTTACAATTTTGAATATCTTATTTTCCTTTTTGTTTCCTTCAAATTTTTAGTTTCGTACCTTTTTTCAATAGCAATATCTTTTTTGGTATTCGTGGTATTTGTCTATTTATCTTTCATTTAATTTATTTTCTTTTTAATTTTAAACAATTTTTATAGTTAATTTTGAATGATGTACTTTCACTCAATTTTCGGTTTACAATTTTTATCTGTTTGTTTTCAACGGTTTGGTATATGTTTTCGTTCTTATTGGTTCAGTTGCGATTTTAAACCTTTTTTTAATTTTAAGTATTGGAATAATTTTCTAATATATTTGAGATTAAAATTTTAATGTTTAATTACATAAAGTATCACATATTTTTAAATTAAAAATTTCTATCTGGTAAGACTATTCAGTTTTTTATCAAAATAAAATTTAAAGAAACTTCAATAATAATGTGAGCCCAGTACTTTACATTTTTACAATGTTGCATTTCATCGAGATTCAATACAATTTTTTCAAAGAAAAACACCACTTATCTACTAAAAATTGTATTGTAAAGAGAAAGATTGCAAATCATTTTTAATTTAGTGATATAATTCAAACTTGAATAATTATAATTTTTCCTTGAACAATTCCAGAATACATACGAAATTAAAACTAATCATAAATTTATTTAACTGAAATAACTTTAATTGCTTATTGAACTTGAATATTTCTTACGTATTGACATATATGATTTCTTAAATCAATAATTTCCTTTTTGTGATTTTCATTGCATAAAATAATGAATTGTTTGCAATTAAACTCTATGAGATCCTAATATTAGTCTAATATTGCATATAAATAAAAAACGAAAAATTACTTTTATACTTCAAATTTTAATGTTTTTTTTTTTTTTAAATATATATTTATATGTCATTATATGCTATGCTTTTGCATTAAATATTTTAAAAAAACACTGAGAGAATATAACTCACTATTTGGAGTCGTTGCTTTAAAAAATATAAGATAAAAAAAACAGTAATACTTGAGATCTCTAAGAATAAAAGTTGCAACCATATCGTTGAAGCACAAGAGAAAATACTTGTTTACATAGGGGAATTTGTTTTTGATACCCGTAGGGAGATCATTTTGCAACATTTCGAAAAGGAATTTTTGACAGATATTATGCATGAGCGATTCACATCTCAGATATTAAAAAAAAATTGTATTTTATTCCTATCATTTTAAAATTCCCGGATGTATTTTATACTTCATGTTTATTGATTTTTAGAACGCTTTTGAAGAGAAAGGTAGAATTTCAAAAAAAAATGTATACAAAAAAGGCTAAACGTGTTCATACATACAAAATAGGAAACCAAATTTATATATAAATATTCGTATATATACATGTATTTGTACACATTGCTGTAATAATGCTATGTTGGACTTTAAAATGGTTTGAAAATTTAGGATTTCAAAAAACAAATTGCATATATAAGAAAGATTAAATGCATTTATACATACACAATACAGAACACATATGTATGGAAATAAACGTATGTAAACAATTTTTCAGGAATATTTTAGTAAATAGAAGATATTTAGAATTAAAAAAATAGATTTCCAAAAAAAGCATATAAAATGGTTAAATGTATTTCTCATAGAAATTATGGAGCCCACATTTATATAGAAAGAATTCAAATTTATACATCTATTCACATTGCTGAAAGCTCTCTCATTAAATAGCTGCGTTTTAAAATATTTTTGGTAACGTAAAGTGACAAAAAAATAAATTGCATATGAAAAATGTGAATCACATTCATACATATAAATTATTGAGCCAATTTTATATGAAAATATACTTATGGAATCCCGGGATCTCTTTTGAAGGAATATTGAATTAATATATTCAGTATTTAAGGATCAGTATTTGAAGGAATCTAGCTTATTTGTCAGCTTAAGATTTAGTTTATTAAACTACTTATTTTAAAGGAATAATACATGAAGAAATATTTTTCAAAACCGGTGGAATTAAAAATTTCAAGAGAAATTTTGCATGAAAGAAAAAATATTAATACATTAAAATAAAGTCCAAAATTACAATAATAGAGAAAATTATTTAAAAGAGTAAACAAAAGATGAGTAAATAAACAATTAGTATTCACTTTTGAAATAATTTGATACCAAATATGCGAATTTTCACTTTGAAATAAAATAAAAAAGAAAGGAAAATCAATTAACATATAAGAATTTCCTTTGAAACTTATACAGCAACTACAATAATGAAAATTATTTTAACAAATATATACAAATTGTTTACAGCAACAAATCGAATTTTGTGCAATAATATCGTGACCTAGTTGAAAATTACTCAGAACTACTGCAAGAATTTTAGAAACAGATTTAGGAAAATTTAAACAAAAGGGATTTTTATGTGACCTTTACAATTTATAGAAGAGAAAGACATATTTAGACAAAATATGTTCATAAATAATTTAAACAATATGTAGTAAATGAAGATTATCATAATTCTTCAGTAGTCTATTGCATTTTCATGCATACTTTAAAATGATAATTAGTAGAAAAGCAGATACAAATTCCATTTTCTTCTAACTTGAATTTACTTGAATACATATTTTAAAAATATTTCAAATCAAAATTTCCTTTCTTTTTGTAGAAGTAGAAAATAAATTGATTATTTTTATTCACTTACACTAAACTTCTTGAAATAATTATCTAAGCAGCATTTCATTGAAAATTGTAGCCTTTCTTAACAAACCAGTTCTTTCTTAATAATATTAAACATGTGACTCTCCCGTTTCAAATATGATTTAGAGGATTTGTCATTCTCATTAAAATTATTACTTAAAATAATTTTTATACAGTTTTTACTGTTAATATCGCATATTTAGCTAATATTGATAAATGTGCGAAACAAATAATTACACTAAAATAGAAATGTTCATATAGAAATGTTCATCTAATTTCGTCATTGATGTAAATGTAATAAAAAAATCTATTTCATTGATACAGTATCCATTCTTTATTAGTGTTCCCACTCCTCGATCAAAATAGCTTCTAAAAGTTTTATAAGAGTCCGCAGCACTTTCGTTAACTTATAAATATAAAAATTTTAAATTTGAAAAAATAAATAGTGTGGTTAGGGAAATTTTAAAGTAAAATATGAAATTTCAAAGAAATATATATAATTAAAGAAAACATCAACTTTTTGAAGGGATTCTTGTATCTTAAAGTATTACCCATTAATTATTTAACATTATAATATTTTTATTAAGGTCACACAGACAAACATAAATTTTTAAAAAAGATTGATAAATGGTAAAAGGTATCACATTTCAAAAATCAAAATGTTTGAAATATAAACTTGATGTTTCTTATATGCAATTTTAAAAAACACTTGCGTCAGAATAAATGTACATAAATTTGAAATATTGTAATGATTTTATGGTGCTTTGTTTAAGTTTCATTTTTGTGAGCAAAACTATGCAACCAAGCATAATTTTATTATTCATAGATATATCGAGAACCTAATAATTTTCAATTATAATAAGAATTCTTAAAATAATCATAATTAATTTTTTATCCTTTATATTTAAATTTAATTTCAATAAATAATTTTAAAAGAAATAGAATTTTTAGACATAAAATTAAAATTCAAAATAAAAGCTAAACGTAATATAAATTATAAGAAATTTTAAGTTAACAAATTCCTATTTTGAAACAGTATAACACACATATCAGTGTATAGAATTGTCATAATAAACTATGAACACCATAATAATAATATACATACTTAAACAGATAAAAGTGTTAGCATTAAATAATTTTATGATAATTGCAAAAAGTATGAATATCCAATTAATATTTAATAACATTTTTGAAGCTTGATTAATGTATTAACGTTTGAGTTTTGTCTAATGTGCTTTAATCTTATACATTCTAATGATATTTTAATTTTAAAATAAGTTAGATTCTGAGATAAGCTTTATTTTTAAAAAACTGCTTTTAATTAAATCCTAGTAGCTTATCTTAGACGATGATACTAGTTATATTACACTTGAAGAATTTATATGCATTTTCCATAAATTTAAATATGAAACTACTTTTCATTTTGTAAAAATAGTTGAGCTCTTGATAATTTTAATATTTTGCATTATTATAATGGAATACATTCATATTTCCTCCCTATGAAACCTTACACCAAAGGAAGCCATTCTAGAAATTTAAGGTGTGATGTGGATGGGTGTATTACAGTTGGAGAATAACTTTAATTATATTAATAATTAAAATAATTAAGTGTAAAGTTGAAACTGTAAGTATTTACTGAAGAAATGTTTTTTAAATAAAATTTATTAAAATTAGGATATATCTTTTATTGGCATTATTTGTTAAGTATATAATTTAGGATTTGTTAATGTCCTTGTTGAACTACTTTTTCAGTAATAATCATTTTGTTAGAAAGTAATTTACTTATTGGCATGGTTTAAAGCCCGCATTTCTGTCCAAATCAAGGAACAATATTTTAAATTACTTTATTTTCATTTTTGACTTACTTTGCATTTTTTAATTGATTTTACAATAATCAAGTAAATTCTGATTTGCTTATATATATATATATATATATATATATATATGTGTGTGTGTGTGTGTGTGTGTGTGTGGTATTTCTTCAAAAAACAATCTCAATCATTTTACACCAAGGGTAACCTGCTGCTAAAACGATGAGACAGGTGCTTCAATAATTATGACGATTTCTTTTAAATTTCTTATAAAGATATCACTTATTTTCTACATGGTCACCTTCCATTTGAGCAACCCCTATATATTTTACTAGAAAAAAAAAGTGTAGTTAAAACTTAAGAATTCAATTAAAGTCATTAAAAAAATAGGATATGAATAAATCGCCAATAATTCTTTGAAATGTGTTTATTACAGTTTCAAAATTGCATTTATAACATAGTTGTCTCAGAATAGATAGGAATCTATCTGATGTTTATAATTTTTTGCGTAAAAAAACAATCTTCGAATCTCATAAGTAGTTATTTGCGTTAATATTTTCTCGGTGGTCACCAAAAAGCGCACTATCAATTCTGGAAAATACTGCAGTACTCTCGCGGAACGTAACAAAGCAATCAGAATAATCTGACCCTCTCTCACAGCAAACGATCCTTCTTGATAACGCCCGACCACACATCTCCCGTGAAACTCAGATGACCATGCACGAATTCTGTATGGAAGTATTGGAACACCCAGCATACAGAGCGAATTTGTCGCCGAGTGGCTTCCACATTTTTGATCCACTTAAAAAATCTTTCCAAGCGAAAGGTTTTCATTTGGGCAACTACGTGAAAGAAACTGTGTGTGTGTGTGTGTGTGTGTGTGTGTGTGTGTGTGATCACAGATTTTTCCAAGCTTGTGATCAGTTTTTGTTAAGTCTGTGTCTGTATTCAAAGAGATTGTGTCTTTCTCCAAGATTGTTAGTCTGAATGTAGATAAAAATGATTTCTAAGGACTTATGAAGCCAAGAGTTGTTCATAGAAAAATTTATAGATCTGAATTGTATTTTACAGCATGGAATTGTGCTGGAAAGTTTGATAAAGAAGGCGAGGTAACAGAAAAACAACAATCTTCTGGTGCAATTAAAGAAATTCTGAAAGTATGGGCAACTGTTGCATCGTACAACAAGAAGTAAAAGCAATGACAGTGCATAGTACAAATTTGTTTAATGGTAATGCTATATGCAATTAAGCCATATTTTGAAGCATCGGCAAAAACAAATTTCGGTAAACAGCTGTTGTAGTAAAACCGAGTTAAGTATGTATCATAAATTATAAGCAATTATTTCAAATTTTCTCTTTTAAAAATCTAATTCACTTGCCAGGTTGATTCATTCTGCGATGGAAGAAGAGATGAAAATGATTCAAGCTTCTAAATAATGGTTGTATAATTTTCTTTGAATAAACGTTATAAGAGACTGGTACATAAAAACTGTTTAATTATTTTTAGGCATGGAATGTGATTATTGTATTTTACATTAATTCATATGAGAAAAATTGTTTCACTTGATGAATGTTTCACATTATGATCAAGAATCTTTATTATTTCTATTAATCTTACATTATTTAAATTATTTATTGAATTGCTTATATATATATATATATATATATATATATATAATTTCATTAAAACTTTATTACATATAATTCATTATACTGATATATATATATATGGGTGTTGGTGGGTAGGTGAGCAGTATCTTTTTTTATTACTTAACAGGAAAATTCTAAAATATTTTATATTATAAGCATAATTTCTTTTTATAATACAAAACTTGTGTAAGAATATCAAAGAAAAAAACAAATAAATTATAATTCGATAAATGTTGCTTACCAATGGCAACAAGTAGTTTCGAAAAGACATTATTCGTCTCTACCTGAGAAGGGATTAAAATATTACAAAAACATTAAAATTTACAAAAAACATTAAAATTTTTAACAATAAAATATTTAGATTTTTGACCATAAAAGCAATTTTGTCAAAGCTTCCATAAATTAAAGAAATGCTATATTTTAGTAAGAACTATTATTTTTAATACATTATTAGATGTTATTTGGAGCTCGGATTACAAGATTAGGTGTCGACTTGCTCCTCTGACAGTTCATAATTACGATGTATCATTTTCAATAGTATTCTTACAAATTTAAAGCGACCTTAATTCAGATATTTCTAAATCTAAAGGAATTTAAAATTATGATACGTAACAGTGATTAAAAATTACATTCTGTATGATATTTTAATTTTTAATTCCATCAATTTACTCTTTTGCAGATAGATACTTACTTGCAGATAGCTTTCATAAAAAACTATTTAGTTATTTTAAAAGTATCGTTATAACTTGAGGGGGAAATAACCTAAATAGTATTTTATAAAATAAAAAAATCAACTTCTTACAGTCGGATAATCTTAACAAATAGTTTATAATCATATAAAAGTCAAGCAGATGCAAATAACAATAAATTATAATTGTGTCAGCATGTATGAATCAGGTATTTTTTTTTATCTCTATGAAAAATTAACACGATATTTGAAAATGTTTCAACTAGGAGAAAGTATATTTATCATCTCCTTTATTTATTATGAGTCTTTTTTGGAAAGAAACATGGAAACTAAAACCATTTGTCATTATAAATCCAAATGTCATATCCTACTTTCTACCTGCATCATTTTTTATTCACACCATACGTCAACGCCTTTGAACGCCATTTCTAGCAGGAAAACTGTTGGAAACTCATTCGTTAATAAAGCTTCTCTCATTTCTTCTTATAATTAATGAATGCGATATATTAACATGGAAAATGTAGGATGAAAATTTACTAATACCTAATTCTGGATATTTTGCGAAACACGATGTTCTGTCCTGATAGTATTGAAGATATGTTTTGCTATTATGAGATAAAAAAAATTATTTCAGATTAAACTACATAACCTATAATTCCTAATTTTTATAGAGAAAAATACTTTTTCGTTCTCATTATCTATATTTGATTCTTGCATGAACAGTTGATTTGATATTTAGTTTTTATAATATTTGTGCAAAAACGTGTTTAAGAGACAGGAGATAAGAGTGTTATACTAAAACAGTAATTGTGGAAACCGATATGTGTACGAATATAAAATTTTACATTAAATTTTATTGCAAGCCCACTTTAGGCTACCTTAATAATTACCTTTCATAAGCAAAAAGTTGTTGTAAGAGAAATGTAACATAATAATATTATGAAAATACCCTTGGTTAAGATAATTATTAATAGTGCAAGCAACTGAATTTGAATGGAAAAATTATATTTAAGCTAAAACTCCTTTCTACAATAATATACGATAAAATAAAATATCAAAAAATCTATTTGTTAATTCAATTAACTAATTTGTGCAGATGTATCGCACAAATATCAAGAACAGTTGATAAAAATTAAAATTCTGAAAATAGAAAAAGTCCAACTGACTTTTGAAACTAGTATGTTACAGAATACTCTGCATGAAAAATTTACGATAGTAGTTTTACATACATTTAAAAATGTATTGCTTGTACTTTTTTCAATAAGTCATTCTTAACAAAAAAATATTTAAGAAGAATAGAAAATAAATCGAAAAAAGTTAGCAGTAAATAAATCATAACGTCTAATTAGCATTTAAAGACAATAAACAACAGGAAAATATTTTGTACTTTTAAATTGGATTCTATAAATAGAAGAGGCATAAAAATTGGAAAGTTTTAATTAATCGTAAATTTTCTTATTGTGTCATAAATTTCCATTCATTATATTTGACCATTTAATACAGGAGGGAAAACAAATGTTGCAAAACTTAAATTCATAAGTTCTTGAGATTCTAAAGTACAATATAATTTGAAACTGTACCTTGATAATTTGAAAATTTTGAGTTTTGAATGAATTTGACCGAAGATTAAAGTACGTGAAATTTCATAATGCCTTATATCCTCATGTTAGAAAGAAATTAAAATAAAAAGTTTGAACATTCTTACGTTTATATTAATTTGTTATTTGACTACAATTCAAAATTTTGAGTCCTATAGACCATCCTGAGTGAGGTCTTGTCAAATGAAAACAGCTAAAGACTCTAATAAAGAAGATTTATAAGTTCCTTGCAATATTTTTAAAATGGTAAAATGTGGGGTGGGGATATTAAATAATGATATTGACGCTGCTACGGAGGAAGTACGTATGCGCCAAGTGCCAGGGACGAACAGCTGTTTAGCATAAAGCCTTCATTTCCAATGCAGTGCCACTCTCTTCTGTAAATAAAATCCGTATAGCCGTAGCTTTCATTCTCAAAAGAGTAACTTTTTTTTTGGTTTCGCAGAAGAAATGATAAATACAAGTATGAATCACTATGAAATTTCACATGAAACTTGGAAAAATATCTACTGAAACTTATCATTTATTGATAGAAGTGTATGCGAATGAATTTGTATCGGGAGTGCGGGTTTTTGAGTGGTTAATCATTTTCAAGATGGTAGAGAAGACGTTGAATATTATTCACGTCTGGTCACCCTTTCATGTTAAAAACGAATGACAATATCGAAAACATTGGTCTCTGGTTCGATCTGATTGTTGGTTAAGTATTTGTGCGATTGCTGAGACTGTAGTAATTGAGAAAGAATTCTTACGGCAAAATTTACAAAACACTTTTAACATTCAAAATGTGTGTGCCGAAATGGAGCCTAAAATGCTCACTTTTGAACAACAGGAAGCTTGCAAAAATGTTAGTACTGTCAATCTGAATGCCATTGAAAAGTATCCAAACTTATCTGAAAGGATAATAACATGTGACGAAATGTTGGATTTTACTTATGATCCTGAAACGAAGCGACAATCCATGCACTGGAAGAGCCAATCTTTACCGAGAGCCGTATGAGAAAATCAAAATTCGTAAGAGAAAATCAAAATTTAAAGCAAAGATGATTGTTTTTTTCTTGATATTCATAGGATTATGTATTTCACTGGATTCTACCTAACTACCTTCACGTTCTTGCTGAACTCCGTGAAAGAATAAGGAAAAAACGACCCGAATTGTGGAAGGACAATCATTCCAAATTGTTTGTCAATATGTTTCTAACCAAGTGCAGCATCCCAGTGTTAAACCATCCGGCTTATTAGCCGGATCTTGGGATATGCAGCTTCTGTTTCCTAAGGTAAAATTTGTACTAGAAGGAACAATATTTTAGCCCGTTGAAGCTGTGAAAGAAAAGCGTCACGTATCCTGAAGGAGCAGACAGAAGAAGATTTCCAGCATTGTTTCGAACTATGGAAGATTTGCATAGAGAATTGTAGGTATAGAAAAGGGATGTATATTGAATATGATAATAAGTAAATAAGAAATTTAACTTAAATGTAATAAGAATTCTAAAACATTTCATACTTGTTTAACTTCGAGTAGTTAATAACAGAATTCTAAAACAGAATCTAGGTTACCAAAAAATAGTTAGATTATGAGCTTTTCCAATTGTTAAATATCTTCTCAGTGAAATTTTATACTCAAATCAATAAAACTGAATTGATATGATTATTGTTTTTCGAAAACATGAATGTATAATTAACAGTGCAAGCTCAAAAAATTCCTTGATACCAAATAGTTATTTTAGCTAGAAACTACAGAATGAATAAACATTAAATATTTTTGAATAATATTCATGCTCTAGCTAATTTTAAATCTATTTCAAAGATTATGTTGCTAGAAAAACGTTATGATTAGATAAAATGTTAGCTTCGATCTTATTCGTGATATTAAATAGGAGGTGAAGCATTTTATTAAGAAGTCGGTGGTAAAATATCAACCCAGTAAAAAAGTATCATTATTCCTATTTCATACCCTAGAGTTCCTAATCAGGAATCTATCAATCATTATCAGGAATTAATGTTAATCTATTAATCAGGAATCTATGTTAATTATAGTTATTTTTTCATAAATTTATTTCAGTTTCCTAAATGCTTGAAAATTGTTTCGTTACAAACTATAGAAAATCTTATAAATATTAATAATCTAATAACAAATACAAATAAACCTTAAATTTAACTATACTTTGAACCATATCTTGGTATAATAAATATGTTGCCAATAGAATTTTAGTAAATTAGAATTGCACAGGAATAAAATTCATTTCTATCTTTAATATACACGCAGTTTTATTAACTCATCAACAGTCTCCTAACAAAAAATCTTAAGTTCATATATTTATTTCTACAAACTACAGATGCTTTAAAATAGTTACATACATGCAACAGTAATACTTAAAAGTGAAGAACAAAAATTTCAAAAAACATTTTACTCTATAAATATCTCAGCATAAATAAAAATAACAAAGAACTTTTTAACTTCCTACAATATCTGAAGTAGACTACAATGAAAACCCTCTTCAATCGTGTATGACGGTAGGCGGGATCATTCATGTGATCGATGACATTACATATGGGATCTTCCACTTAAATCCAAATGATGGATGACACGAACAACAAGCTCAGACAACCTGCGCGCCTCACGGTGGTGTTCCTAGATAGGGTATTGTTCTTTTACTTTTCTTGTTCATTACTGTATCCTAACAAGATCTGGGTATATTTTTCCTTTTTGTCTGTGGTTGTGGCTTTCTGATTAAGATGATACTTGACTTGTGGAGGACAAAGAACATGAAGAACCTAGCACACGGGTGAACTGACAGAAGCTTGGATGTATGGTTAATAATGGAGTGAATGGAAAAAATTATGTCTACCCTTACTGATAGAAATTACTGGTCTTGAGTAAATACCCACATCATTAATTAGCCACCGTTTTAATGTATCGTTAAAGTTAAAGTATATTTTAAAAACAGAGCTGAAATATTACAGAGCAAATGTTGAAAATATGTTAACTAATTATTTTAATGAATAATGTTTAAATAAAATATTATCTGAAGAATTAAACAATACCAATCTATACGAGAAAAGGAGTAGTAATTCTACTTAATATACAGAAACAAAGTTTTTACCTCATTTTTATTAAATGCTGTAAACATTCATAATATATGTAAGTGAAATAATGTAAATTGGTTGTTTTTAACAAACTCTAAATGAGGAAAGCTTTCTATTATCAAAACCTTTATGCACTTATTATACAGTAACAAATTCTAAACAATAATTTAAGGTATATAAGAGGAACCCTTCCTTTCATGATATGTCACTATAAAATCCATATTTTTGCTCTTATATTACTCTTTTTACATTTTTATTTTGTTTTAAACTATGCATGTTTCTTAATAATATTTAAAGCGTGGTTATTTATATAACTTTTACGCTAAAATAGGGAATCATTATACTATTGGGAAATAACTTTAAGGTGAATAGAATACTGTCAAATTTTCTATTAATACGTGTGAATTCCTAAGATATAAAAGACATACAAATTCAATACAAATACTTCAATTATATTTTTATAGTTAAAAAGGCAACCCAAATAAATAATTATAAACTTAAACCAATTCTATGAATTGACAATACAGTAAAATTAGTATTTATTACATATGCTAGTAGAATATTGATGTTATAATATTCATATTATAGGCTAAATACGAATGTTTCAATCCAAACATATGAAATAGAGAATAAATATCTATAGTTGTAATTTTTAAAAGAAGCTCTTCTTTATTTTTTCACTGAAGATGGTTATTAAAAGATTAAGACAAATAGTGAAATTTCAAAATACAAATTTAGGAAACGTTAATAATTAAGTTTTTACAAAGAACACTTTATAACATAAGTTACTAATTTTCCTGTAAATTCACGATTATTTTATTGCAGTAAAATGATCTAGAAAATGTAATTTTATTCATGACGTTTGTGTATATAGAAAATCAAAATTAAACGCTCATGAATGTGTTCACGTATAAAACTAAATTTCTATGCATTTACAGTTCTTTAAAAGATTATGGAATCAAAATCACGCGTAATTTGATAATTGGTACTTATCTACAATTAGTACCACACCTACAGAGTTAAAAGGAAAACTTAATCTTAATGAATAACAAATGTAATGAAAACTTGTGTATTTAGTTCTAAAACTGATACATATATGCGTTTTGGTGTATTGCAATATTATTTTTTAAACGTTATGACAAAGTAATAAAAGTTGACTTCAATATGAACAATACTTCCATATTTTTCTTCGATTATACATATCACTATATTGTTTATAGAATGCATAAAATGTGTAATAAATATATTATTGTTGTAATATAAATTATGTTCTTTTATTTATGAATTAGCACTGATATTTATTCCACATCTTATATCATTTTGAAAAATTCTAGAATTCAAAACAAAAATGTCCTATTGTATTTCAGTGCGAATAACAAACTTGATATTTTTGTCCTCCTTTTTGGTAGACTCATTGAAATTGAAAACATAAGAAACTTCCTTCTCCATTTTCTATTACTGCATCCAAAAACACAAAGGTGTTTTTCTCCGTATAATTTTGAAGAAATTTTCATCGCCTTATCAGGATTGTAGAAAAATATAAAAGGTGATATGTGAATCCCATACCACACCTAAGCCCCTAGGCCTTCTTTTCAAAGAATAAAGAAAACATTCGTGTGTTCAGTTTTCAAGATAAGATGTTAGAAAATTCTTTCACTTTTATTTGTTTTTAAAAGTAAGCTTGTTCTAACATTTCTCATAACATAAAGAAAAAATAAAGGTGTTATTTTGATTTTTTTTACCAGAGATAAAAAAAAAAAAAGAAGGAATTCATGTATTGGTACTTGATAGCTTTTTGTGACTTTTGAGAATTATTTGCGTAAGAATATAAATTTTTTATCATACATTTTAGATATATACATACATATATATATATATTTCATAATGCATTTTATTCAAAATATTTTAAAGATTAAGAAGTTCACTATTCAAAAAATAAATCAAAATATGTAATTCATTTATGTTTATTAGCATTGTGTCAGTGAATTCCAGCAGAAATCTTTATATTAAAACAAACAATAAAAGGGCTTAATATTCAAATTATTTGAATAATAAATGGAAAAGATATAAATTTCATGCTACCAAAACTGTCTCGAAATTGTTATAAATTAAAGACACAAACACATACTGAAACCAAGAACCCCATTGGCCTTAAAAATTCCTTCACTGTGAATTAAGGTAAATTGCCAAAATGTTGTCAAATGCATGTAATTTTTCCCCCTATATTTCAAATATTACTACAAATAAGTATAAGAAGAAGAAATTAAGCAATATTTAATGTTGGTACTTTAACATACTTAAGCTACAATTTTAATGTTTGATTCAATTTCTGTATTAAAGAGAACGAAATTGATTCTAAATGTTCATTAATTAAACATAAATTCTTTTATATAAGAAAAATATTTTTCAGAATTCAAAACTATTCTTATTTAAGAATTATTTGTCAAAGCATATTTATTTAATCCTGGAAAAAAGAAGAAACAATCCAGACAGGAATTAATTAACAAATTGCATTTTGTTATGAAAATGCAATTTTAATAATGTTTTACGAATAAGGGTAAATTAAAAATGAACTTGAAACCTGTACTTCAGACATTTTTATTTATTTTATGCCCTTCGAAATTAATTAACAATTTTACGAAGTATTTACAACATTATTTAATGTATCTCTTTAAGCGTTAGTAAATAATGTTTTATTTTTCAAAATTTTGATACATTTTTATTCGCTATATTTCTGTACACTCACCATCTTATATCACATGTATCATTTTATGATTTTATAATTCATTTTTAAATATTCGAGTAAGACTGGAGAAAATCCTCTTGCTTCAATTACATTTCATTCATTTTAATGTTACATTACTTCAATTTGAGATTTCTGCATACCATGTTTAAAAAAAATCTTTTAAATAAATCCATTTGGATTACATTTACCTGATTAGGAAGATAAAATTGGATTGTAAAAGATCCTTATTTTTAATCAAGAAAATTTTGTTTACATTTACATGTGCCATTAGTATTAACATAACCCAGTATTCAATTCATATTTTATGTAACTCATTGTTCAATTGTTTGGATTTGTTCATTTTATTGTTTCAATTCATTGTTCAATTACTTTTGCTCTACGTTAGTTTTAAAATTTAAGAAATTTGCTTAAGGTATATGGATTAATTTTGAAATCTCCAAATAAGTTTTAAAACATTCAAACTAATTTTAAAACTTTCAAAAAATAACTGCGAATGTCTAGACTAGGTAAAAACATCTAATGTTATACAAGTGCAAGCACCTGTTTCCACATAATGTACTCCGCCCTTTATTATAATAAAAAGAAGATAGAAGGAAATTTACAATTTTTATTATCAGATTGAATTGTTTTTTCTCTGCATTTTAATAAATACATATTGTTTCATAATTTCTTATTGTTATTATTCTTGTATAAGTTTTTGAAATGATGAACACATATATTAATATCAGTTTTTTAAAATATTTTCATAAACATTCTTCGTTTCACTCTTGTTTTTATTGTAAAGCTTTGTATATTTTATACTGCTCTAATGATTCTACTTTATTGAAGGAGACTGCTTTCATTTCCCTACCAGTATTAAAATACATTAAGAATCAGAGTATGCTGTTTCTTCTTGTTTTTTTATATTTGATTTTCTCTTTAACTCAAGAGAAATGAAAGATTAATGGTGATGTCAATTGAAATGAACTAAGCCATTTATTGGAAATATTGTTATTTATTCGTTTGCTAAATGATATCGAATATTAGAAAAAAAATTTGATTACACCAGGTCTAGATTAAAGTTAAAATACTGATCAAGCTATAATCGCAAACTGCATTTCCCCCCACAATTATATTAGTCACCTTCTATTATTTCAAGTAAAGGGTTACTTTTTTTTTATTCATCTTAAGCTACATAAAATAAATAAGTGTTGTTGAAATATTTGTAGAGTTCTTAGTTTCTTTGTGAATGAGTTTCATTAAATCCTTGGCCACGTATCTAAACTGGACTGATCAGTCCCCGCTTGTGCAATAGTATTTGAATATGCAAATCAGTGATTTTAAAATAAAACTTAATTGTTGGTGAGATGGCGTTTTGATTTTAAAAAAAGGATTATATTTAAAACAACATGTCAGTGAGAATTAAATAATTTTATTTCGAACTAAGATTAATTTCATCACCCCCGATAACTGCATGAATGCCATACAACAGGTTTGATTTCTTATGTAAAAAGTCATTTATTTATTAAGGGAAATGGTACAAAATATCAACTGAATAGATAAAATAGTATTGCCAATAAGTTATACGATTTCTTAATTAGAGAAGATCATCAATTATCTGAAAACCGATCAAATGAAACATCGGTTAACCGAAAGTATTCTACGCAACTGTTTCAATGCTGTCTTTAAGACCTTTTCGAGATTTAGCAGCAAAAAAAAAAAAAAAAAAAACTAGTCTCAGCTCTGAAACAAAAGAATCTTTTGATCTTTTTTAAGCTATTGACCTACTTCAATGCCCATTCAAAGCCTCAGAATTTCATACTGGATTAATCCTCTGTGTTGTATGAAAAAACGTCAAATGCAATATATATAGCTGTGCAATATCACTGTTTTTTATCACTTAGTTAATACCACCATTATCACTGTTTCATATTGCTCATATTATACTAGTACAATAGTTTTCATAAATAATATATTTTTCGAAAAATCAGTTATCTGAGCAACCTCAATTCCCTATTACTCAAGATAAACAATGCTCTACTTTGAAATATTTTGGAAAAATGATGTTAAAGATCGTTCGTAATTTGAAAATCCATAAGACACACATTTAGTTATCAGGACAGTGCTGAGTTCTTTTTATTAAAGAAAATATCTGGATTTTTGTATCCATGTTCATTTCTAATATCTACGACGGCACTGGCTTCTCCCAAGAATCTTACACCTATTGCTAATATTTGTTCTCCGAAAGAATTGCTTTTTTAGTTTCTACTTTGAATCACTGTGTAAAGGATCAAAGGAATCCCTGCGCTCTTTAATTGTGACATTTTTAGTACTCTAGTAAACTTCATTTACTTAATTTAAAATTTCCATATTCAAAAGCATTTATATAATTTTAATGTTTTTAAAATCAATAATATTTATAAATTTTGGTTGAATAAAATTATTAGATTGAATATAAAGCTTAATAAACTTTTAGATAAAAGCTATATTTGTTTGTCTTAATGTGTTTCAAAGTAAAATTTGGGAATCATTTACTTTAGAGTATGAAAAGAATTCAAATGAGATTTATAGCAAAGAAGAGTAAAAAAGAAATGAAAAACATTAAAATTAAAATTAAAATGATTTTACAATTGAGGGAATTTTTTATTATCAAAAAGTTTTTTAAAAATAATGTTAAATATATTATTACTAAAGATTGTCAGAGACATTGAATATTAGCGAATCATTTAGTTTTACCTTTTGTTTTCATTGTTTAGTTTTACTTATTTGAATACTGCAAATCACATTAAAATGTAAAATTTTAAATGCCTTCATTCAACTGGAAATTTCTAGCTCTTTTAAACGAACACAAAAAAAATTATTTTAAGGATAAGGTTGATTTTAAGCAAATTGTTATATGATTACTTATTACCTGTAGACCTTTTACTTTAACCTTCGATTTATCTGATTACCAAACTAATCAGTATCTTAATAAGTTATTTTGTTCATTTTATTTTGTTTTCATGTAACAAACGTTGACATACAGCAAATTGACTTCAATTTTAGTTAGTTATTTGACTATTGAAGTGTTTTAATATTGGAATTGCGCATATGTCTCTATTTTGTGACAGCCAATTCTTCCTGTGTGTGAATAGACTAATCGAAACTAATTATTATAAATGTCGTAAAATAATAAAACCAATGTTAAACTAAGGAAGTTCTTGGATTAACAGAGTACTTAACGAATTGATACTTTTAGATTTTATCCCAGAATGGTTAGAAAAAATTGAATGTTTGATGACATGCAGATACTGAGTTTTGCTTCGAAAAACTAAATACAATATCAATGACTTGCAGATAATAATTTATTGAAATATTTGCATGCTGTTTTAAGCAATCAAAAAGAAATAAAATATTTATTTAATTTCATTTGAAATATTTTTGTTTGTGAATTACAGAAATAAATCAAAACTTTATCTGTGAATCGAAAGTTATTCTTATGATTATTATTATTTGGTAACTGTTATTCCAACGTCGTTTCATCTTGCCGGTGAAATGGGTGGAGAAACAATGTGCTAAAAGGACTTTTGTCGCTTGCAAATTTTTTCTTTCATATAAAATCATTTTCTTTATACCTCTAGGGTAAGAACAATTACTTTTGAATGTAAGTAAAATTTAAGTTCTAATTTTTAGCTATAATATACATCTGAAAAATTAATTTAAATTTTACTAATGTGATGAGATCATCAATAACTCTCTGCAGAAACAAACAAGCCATTTGACGAAAAGAACATTGAGTATTACATCAAAAATAATTATTTTCTTATTTATTGTTTTCAGATGTAGAAACATTACATTTCGAATTAAAAATTACTCAAAAATGTAATTTCAAACATTAATGACTCCTAAAGATTGCCTCCTAGAGCTATAAGTGGAGAAAATTCCAGACATATCAACAATAACACAAATCATGTAACATCAATAAGCTTTCCCAATTCTTAGATATGTACTTTTTTCACACAAAAAAGAAAACTTTTTTGTCTTTTTTGATTAGTACTGCTTATACGAAAAGAACTGTGAATTATTGCTTACTCACTCTGATACATTTCTTTACCAAAGAGTTGCCCAGATGCAAGAAGAGGAAAAAGAAACCTTTCGTAATGAAATATTTATTTTTTTAGATTTATGTTTGACGGTATTTTCAAATATATTAGTGTCTCCTCAAAATAAATATTGCAGCTCAAAATCCGAGTTACTAAAAGACACGAAGAATTATTCTTTAATATATATATATATATATATATATATATATATATATAGGTATTCAGCTGAATATTTCGCTATTCAATTTAGGTATTCAGCTGAATACCTAAATTGCTCATATTTTCAAAAAATCCATTTAATTTATAAAAAATATAAAATAGAATAATTTCCTTTTTTAATGTTCTTTTTTTATTTTCTTAACGAATTATTCTTTTAACCTTTTAATTTTTTGATCTATTAAATTATGTTTTTTTCTTTAATTTAAATCTTTTTTTCTTTAATTTAAATCTTTTTTTTTTCTTTAAAAGAATCTACTGTTGTTTTTCATTATAACATTTTAAATAAATAGTAGTATAGGTTTTTAAATCCAACTTTGTAAGGTAGAGGTTAGTACCAATCTTTTAGATAATTAATTTAAAGGTCCCAGGTTTAGTTATTAGAAGAAATATTAGTTAATATTGATTAAATTTCACTTCAGATACTTTCTGATAGTTTTATAACATTTATTAAGTTTACTTCATTTACTTTTTTGATGACTTTATTTAGACGTTTAAATTTCTTATGATTTTTGTTAAAGTTTTTTTTTATAATTATACTTTTTTTTAATTCAGAATGTTTTTGTTCATTCTAAGAAGGTCGTGGTGTTTTTTTTTTTATCTCTTTATTTATGAACGATTGCGAAGGTTTGATAATTATTTGATATGTAAGCATATTACTACTATCATAATCTTGAGGAAGTACTACGTAGCTTTACTTCTGTATTATATATATATATATATATATATATATATATATATATATATATATATATATATCAATACAGTTTCCCAAAAAAAAATCAAACCTTAAGAGAAAAGAAGAAAGAAAAAGCAAAAATGGAGATAATGTTATTTAAATACTGTCCTAAACTTAGGACTCAGAAAAGTATTTTTAAACTTATTCTACGGATCCAGCCATCACAACTTCAGTAATTGTATTATAATTAATGATATAGACAAAGGATAATGAAACCTTACAGTAACTCAATCATTTAAAAAAAGAAAGCAAGGAAACAAATTTAATTAAACCCTACTGAATAATTGTAAACTTTAAAAATAATCTATATTCAATAATACACGCTTAAACATTTTTTAAATAAAGAAATTAAAACTTTTACCTCCAGCTAGCTTATTTGATGCTCACAACTTGATTCCAATATGGCGCGAAATTAATAAGTTTTAACCACCAAACAATATTGATCCATTGATTGAATTTACAAATTAAAGAAATTTGTTAAAAAATACTTACCCTACCAAATTTAAAAGTTATGTAACCAAACTTTTAACAAGAAATCAAATTAAAAATTAATACATTTTTCATTAAATAAATCTACTAATAGCATTAAATTTAAAACATTTTTAAAAAAATCTTGAATGAATTAGTTATATATATATAACGGCAATTTTAAAACATAATTCTTCAAATGCATTTTTTTTTAATTTTATATACTTTATCTTTAAATTTGAATACTTCCATATTTCCATTTTATTGGTGGTCAAATTATAAAACTTCTAATTCAAAAGTTATAAATCTAATGATGTTTACACATATATGTGAAGCAATTTTAAATTGATGATAAAATATGTGGTAAGAAGTTATATCATTTTCTGAAACAGAGTTCAACCTGTAATGCATCATGAAAAGTGAAAACCCAGCAACATATCAGTACCACAGTGATAGAGAAAAGTAAACATCTTTAGAAACAAATGAACATATTGTAATATGAAATTTATTACAATAATCATCATTGCAATATACTCAGTGAAAAGAATATTCTAGGAGCATAATACAATGAGCAGAGCTTCTGTTTGGGGCTCTGAAGAGAGAGATAAACTTAAAAAAACTATTCAGTAAAAAAAATAATAAATTTAAAAAGAGTGTTTGGGGAATATCTTGATGTATGGTGAAGAACTAAAGTATGCTTCTTTAATTTTCATAAGTAAAAATGAACTCTAAGAATAGGCTTCTATAGATAGAGGGAATAAGGTGTTCTTGCTTTGTCAAAATAACAGATAGGATTTTATGGTTCTTCTCCATTCTTACTCCTATACTCGTCCATATTCAAGTTATGATATGTTCATATTTTTCCTTTTAAAACTTTTTTCCTTTGTACCTAGTTTTATAGCAGAAACTAGCACTATATAATTCAATACTGAATGCGCTAAAATCTTATTTTACTGAAATATAAAACATGTAATATTTTCGTCTGTTACTATTAAGTAATTATTACACAAAAATTATTAAGATTTTTATGCTCACTAATTTT
Organism: Nephila pilipes; assembly: GCA_019974015.1. Taxonomy (NCBI): domain Eukaryota; kingdom Metazoa; phylum Arthropoda; class Arachnida; order Araneae; family Nephilidae; genus Nephila; species Nephila pilipes. The sequence continues at coordinate 42,202 of BMAW01000852.1, read as the reverse complement.
ATATACATTCATTAAACTTTACAAACATATTCACCTCATCTCTAAAAATATTTATTATTCACTTTAAGAATAATTTCGGTAAATAAAATTCAGTTTTTAAAATTTTAATAATTTTTCCAACTTTAATAAAAAATCTGCTAACGTTTCCCTTCTTTTTAAAAATATTTTAACTTCATTGACGTTTTCCTCTAATGAAATAAAATAGTATAAAAATTTTTATAACCTTTCATTTTGTCTTATATTAATGATTAATTATGATTACTCACTTGATAATAGAATAAATCTAGAAAATAAAGGCTTCATTTGATTTTATATATGATATATTTAAACATTAATACATCTCTAAAACAACACGTGTTTTGTAGTTGCTCTGAAAGCATACTATTTAAATTTAATATGATAACTCTCTCTCTTCCACAGTTATTTTTGAAAAAAAAAATACAATTTCCCTTTATAAAAGTTTGGTACCCGCGATTTTTACTTATAAATGTACTCCATATTTCAAGAATATTGATAAAAAATTTTTTATTTTTATTAATATTGTCTTTAGTTCTCAGGTTATTTGTTTCTTTCACTCACGGTGCAAATAAATTCTCGCTTTAAGAATTCATTTTATTATTGGAAGAATATGAGATAAAACAATTCGCTATAGACTAAATTGAAATTTTAAGTTTGAAACTCATTGGCTTACAGGATTTGACTTCAGTTCTTTTATTTCCCTATTATTAAGTCCTGTAAAACCATATACAAAGCTGCAATCCCGATATCTGCTGCGTATATAGTATTTTATATAATATTTATGCTTATTTATAACTTTTTATTTTTATTTTTGGTATGTAATGTGACATTTCTAAATTAAAATAAACTGTTCTTTAAATGAAAATATTTTATCAATCGATAAAATGATTCATAAAATCTTAAATATTCAATAGGCGCCCAGTCATTTTATAGAAAAGTCTTAGAGAAAAATGTAATAATTATTAAAAAGTTGCGTACTGTGTACAATATACTATATGCGTTCATATTCTCTTGAATGAGCACTCAGGATAAGACAATACAACTAGAAAATTTATGTAAAAACTTTAACTGTTTAAATTTTTCTTTAAATGAATGTTTCTAATATCTAAAATATAACTTCACTGAAATCCAAAGATATCAAAGTAATAATGCAATACTTATCTTTTCGAATAAAAGAAACAAATCCTTGTCTATGAATTACTAGAGAAAAAAAATATAGAACATTAATCCCTCACGAAATATATTCCTTTCCCTCCTCCAATTAAAGAAAAGTAATGAAAGTGTCTTATATTCTCTAATAAGAAAGTTATACTTGCTTTGCTGTCGTATGAGTCCAAATAATATGAGTCAGAAAATAGTCACATTTTGATTTCACTACCATAATCCTTTTTATTTCTATTTATCTAATAAAACAAATGTTCTACATCAATAAACTGCACTTTAATTAATGAAGGAATAGAATCCACAAAGTCTTTTCAGAACATAGGTAGAAAAGATAGAGACTCCCAAAGTGCTTTTCTCTTCCCAAATATTCGTGCCAAATATAAATTTTATCTCTTGTTCAATCTATTGTTAACCACAAACTCAAGTATTTTCGAACTAATATCAAGGGTCCTTGTTCCGGCGCACAGTCATTTTAACAACCTTAGTGAAGCGTTGCGTAGTTTGATGCAGCGTATTTCTCATGCGTTTGAATAGTTAAGAGTTTCTGTTCATTAAATGATAATGTGCGAACATTTTCAAGGATAACTAATAATTTCTTTTTAATTTTAGATTGTTTAGAGAAAAAACAAAAAGAGAATTTATTTTATGAATTACATATTAGTATTCCACTTGAAATCAGTTTTTTTACAGTTTTTAATCATTTGCTTATCAAGTAGGAAAAAATAAGTGAAAAATAACTCTTAAAATTCAAAACCTCTAATTATAAGCTAACGCAATTGATGTTTTTACTCTTGTACATTTCGTTTAGTAAGTTTGTTATTTCGATTTGTAATTTTTTTTAAGTTCTAAATCAAATATATTTTTAGAACTTGACATTTCGTTTTTTAATAACTTTAATAAGTCAATATTATGGAGATTATTTTGCTGAAATTAGAGTTTGATGCAAATATCTTTAATCGACGGTACTCGTCTGTGTGTTGCATAAATATGCACGTTCTACAACTACACGTTCTTGGTTTGACCTGATTCATCCAATGAAACCGAGGTTATTCAAGCATGGGTAAAGAACAATAATGTCTGTCTTCTAGGAAAACAACCATCTCAGCACACGGAAGAATGGAATTTCCTGTATATAATTTTTACATAAACATGTTTTTGTTTCCTTTTTTTCAAAATATGTATAAAACCTGAAACAGATGAATCATATATTAATTAAGTAAAGAAGGTAAAATCAAGATAAATAACTCCGGGAATTCCTTCCTTCAAATATAGACAAACTTAATTAGCAAATAAGTTAAGCAAATACTTGAAATTAAGCAAAGATCATAACAACAGGTAATTAATTATATTAATATAGCCGAATTATAATTAGATAAAATCTTGGATAATAATTAGATCGGACAAGAAGCTGATCATTAAATAAAAGAGAAACAAGTAAATAACTAAAAATATTCGTAACCAGGGGATCAATTCTAATATTTTTATAACTAGCTATATAACCAGAATCTCGTGTAGGTAAAGTAATAAAAATGTTTGATAAGCCTGTCTAGGGATTCTCAGATAAATTTTATCATAGCGTGTTCTAAAATAAAAAGAGAAAAAAATTCTAATTGGAATTTAACAAAATAATACGTTACTTATAAAAGAATATTTCATAAAGAAAGGTAAATAACGAAAATCTCAGTAAATGTACGAAGACAAAACTATAATGAAATAATATGAAAACAGAAATAATAAAATTAACTAGATTAACTACTCGAAGTTACTATTAACTAGTTTATAACTGAGAAAAAGAACTATAATTAAAACTATCAAAAGAAATTTAATTAAAAAGCAACAAGAAGAAATAACAAAAATTAAAAGATAGTCAAATCCTTTTAAGTGGCATGAGGGCTGTTCATTATTTTCTGCTGAACTTTTTGATACCAATCATTTGAAGATACAAAAAAACTTCAAAAGTTATTGAAACAGTTGTTCAGTACGTTTTCGTAAAATCAGCATTTAAATGGCCATGCCACGTCCATGTATTTCAGAATTCAGCATATTATTTTTTTCATAAGCCCCATTAAGTTTATTAAATATTAAGATGTATTAGTAGGAAGCTTGGCAAAATGAGCAACCAAAATAAAAGTCTACATTTGGTAATTTAGAAATTTTGCCCAAAGTCGATTGGTTCTGGTCATCAATTTTTAGAGACAGCCACAAATCTTGCCATTAACATTTATAATGATGAACATCGATACTTATTATTTTAGAGAATTCCAGAATTAAAAAAAGAAGGTAAAATAACTTTTGAAGAGCAAAGAAAGAGTTGTCGAAGCATTTTAATGCGAAAGTTTCAAAATTTAATATTATAATTGAATGTTAAAACTTATAATACTAATTTCTCAATTTGATGGGTTTTTTTCACTTGCGCGTTGGATATTTCAAAAAATATTATACTTAGACATTTAAAATTTTGTACATGCAGTACATTTTTTAAACTTTACTTAAATTTAGTGTCATAAATATATTTATTATTTTAAAAAGTAAGAAAATATTTGATTTTTTTAGAATTTTTGAAAGCTTGAAATATTTATTTATTTATTTAAAAAAAATATCTTTAAACGTTCATTTAATTTGTAATAGAAGAAATTATAAATTTGACTTTATAAAACAATTTACTGTAAGTCATTAGAACCATTTGTGTACAAAATATCTTGAACTTAAGGAAATCTACTTAAATTTCATAATAGAAAAATTTATTACATTCATGAGCTCACAATATTAAAAACTAAGAATATACTTTAATTATTTTACATATCTTATAAATTTCATTTCTTTATAAAGCATGTGTAAAAACACCAACGTAATTAATTTTAATTTCAATGAATCATAGCAAGTCGTAAATTGTGTGCGTTTTCAGCACGCAGTCGAGATAAATTTAAATAAACCTTAAAGACCTCTGAATAGGAAGAGATTAATAACGATTTTTTTTAATTTTAAGCAACGTAAGAATATAGAAACTAAACAGAAAAAAAAACAGATAAAACAAGAATTGCTGAAAATTCTAATAGACTTAATATAGAATGCTCTCTGCATATGTTTATAATATAACAAAAGAATATAGTTAAATATTAAAACAGAAAAAAATATTACACTTTAGATGAAAATCATAAACAAATACAATGTAGGGTTCCAAAGGCAATATGAAAGTAGTAGAGATATTCTAGAATTTCTAGACTCATATAAACGTTAAAAAGAGAATAATTGTTCATTTATTGCAAACATCTACTACAAAGAAATATTAAAAGTATATTGTAGGAAGATCCTTGACTGCAGCACTAATAATCCTAAAAATTTTACTTATAAAAGGAGTAATTTAAAAGACAAAAAAGATAACATTATTATGATCTGTTTGATTTATTATCAGAAATTTTAATACTATTAACCAACTTAAAAAGAAGTAGAAGTATTTTTCATTGAGGTACGTACTCAAGCGGTTTTAGGACAGTATGTTTATTTTAATAAATAGATAGTGTAGCAGATAGTGCGTCAATTGTAGGATAGGTGCAAAAACTTCCATAAGCTAAACAAGTTTATTTTAAACAAACTAGCAAATCAAAAGTCGATACTTTATTAGGCTATCTCCATCTTCCATAATATACACTTTGGCTTCTCGCCTGCCATTGAGTAAAAAGCAATGCTCTTTTTGAGCACATCATGCACAAGCAGCACCCTCTGGAAGAATGACGGCACAATGGCGTGGGAATTATGCAACATTCCCCACCTGAACTCGCATGAGTTCACTTGCCATTCATTCTCAAACTACTTTACATCTAAGAAACCTATAAATTACATAAAGACAAATACATTGAATATTACATCGAATTACAAAGCATAAAATCATTTGATACTTGATTTCACAAATTACATAAAATGTATTAAATGAATTTAGAACTATTTATTTAAAGATTTATATATATATATATATATATATATATATATATAAACATATAAGAACAATTTAGATGACCTCTAAAATTATAAGAAAATAAGGCAATTTCACCAAAAAACTCCTGCATATTCAGGGACTGACTTCCAAATTATAAACTATTTGAACTGAGTGCCTTAAGTTTCCTTTAGAAGTTTTGATAAGAAGAAATGAACATTTCCGTCTCGACCTGGAAACAAATCCAAAATCGTTCCTAGCATTCCCATATTTCTAGGGTAACGATCATCATTAATCAAAATTATATCATTAACTTTAAATGAAACAATTTTACCTGGTTGTGGAGAAATATATGCTGATCTTAGATTTAGTAAATATTCCTTTCTCTGCCTATTCCAGAAATTATTTAAAATAGTTTGCTGATATTTATATTTCTTCACCAAAGAATTTCTATTATTAGTTAAATCTTCAATTTTGTGTTTTGTTACAGGTAAAGACACTAATCTTTTACTAGGAAGCGAGAGAGGGGGAGGGGAGAGGGCTCTCACACACACACACAAAGGGATCGCTGTACACATAAGTGATAGACCTGGAATTAACCATGGCTCCAATCTCATGAAAAACAGTTTCAAATTCTTTAAGAAAGAGGAAAGATCTTCCCTGCAGATTCTACTCTTGTAGAAAGGTCGACTGGATTATCGCAACTATTGCAATGGCCCCAACAATTAGGCAGAGTCAGTGCCTGTACTTGAGCCACTCTATGGGCTACAACTAGCTTCCATATTTTCGATTATTCCCTCAACCTGTGAAAAACAATTTGAGAGCCAGTCAACAGAAATATTTTCTTTGCAAAATCAGTGTAGACGCCTTGTAAGTAATTTCCTAAACGTGCACTAAGGAATGCAGCTATTAACTCCAATCTTGCAAGTGTCAAGGTTTTTAGCGGTGCAACCTTACTATTCGTTAGGATAAAAATAACTCTAATTTGACCATTGCAATTTATATATCTTAGGAATGCAGTAACCCCATATGCCTTTGGACTTGCGTCGCAAAATATGGGAAATGAAACCTCATTCACTTTAGCACTTTCAAAGAATTTACGTTCAAGTGATGAAAATTCGAGTTTCGAAAGTTCAGAACACTAAGTCTTCCACTTCCTCTCTAAGTAGATTGGCAAATCGTCGTCCCACTTCAGACCTCGTTCCCCATCTCTTATAAGAGAATTTTTACTATTATTACAAAGGAGCTAATTATTCCACATGGATCAAAAATCCTTGAAATAATTCTCAGAACATGTCGCTTTGTGACTCTAGCATCAACGGAACCTCTAATATCCTTAAGTCCTTGTCCCTTAAAAACTTGTCCCTTGACTTCAATCAGTATTTTCCTTGTATCCATTCCTAATCCAAAGTTTACGCAGCTCCAACAGTTAGTTTTTAATTTCCTTAAATGAAATGCCGCTACATTCAATATGCTGAAGTAGATAATATATTCTTAGGTTTTGAATAGTTTCTTTGATATAACTGATTACTTTAATGTGAGTGAGTGACTGTGGAGTTTTATGGCGCAAGAGCCACTGATTACTTTGATAATATTGTGAAAGAGTTCACTTTGCTTCAAAAATTTTAGGAGAAATCCATAATTTCCCTAGATTCTACTTCCTTTCTCAAAAATGTAATAATTTCCGAAATTTTGCAATTCAATTCCCTGTTTCTTTTTCTATGAAAATTTAAAATGAAATCTGGTGATAATAGTTTCAATAATATCCAATTTAATAAATGCTCAAATGAACCCTCTGTTATATTTAATGAACGTAAAATTCTAGTATTGACTTCTATTTCATCATATAATTTACGCAAACCTTTCACATAAGAAGAATTTCAAACAAGCTCCTAGTTTAATAATTTTGTCATATAAGAATTTATAATAAAATTATTTCTGCCAAATCTTTGTTTCAAGAGTTCGAGACATGAATCATAGTTTTGCTCTTTTAATTCAAATCCAACAACAACATTATAAGCATGGCCAGAAAGAATTGATTTTAGATGCAAGAATTTTTTTTAATTTTTATCAAAGAATCATTAGAACCGATTGCATTATCGAAACAATTAAAAAATTATATAAATTTGCCTGAATCGCCAGAGAATCGCGAAATTTCTAACTTCGGCAATTTTAACCCTTTCACTACCGGAAAGAGAAAAAAGAAGTGCTTCTCTGGACCCGCGGCGTCTTACCGTGGAGTGTCACGCTTTGCCCAAACTATTTTAGATATTAAACCTAATTCTCAAAAAAAAATCCTCTAAAATTGGCTATTTTTTAGAATATTTTGTTTTTTACATATATTATTTAAAATGCATTAAACTTAATATGTACGAAATAAAAAAAATAATTTAAATTTATATGTTTTATACATAAAATAATTACATAAAAATCATTTTTTTAAGAAAATATAAAATATACTTACATTTGTTATATTAATTTCATGGTGTAATGATGTACCATTACATGGAATATTAAGATATAAAAAATGAATCTTATTTTGCTGTATGGTATTTTTCAAAACATTCCTTAATGCGTAGTCCAACGTCACATGTTTTACACACATATTTTGTCAAATTTTGACGCTCCACACAAGAATTTGAGCAAAGGGCATATCTCCTTTGTCCTTTTTTCCCCTTTAATGCCTATGTACAGATTTGGATAATGCTGTCCAACGAAACGTAATGGATGTTTGACGTTTGAACTAGGAGTTTTTATGTATCTGTACTTCATATATTTTTCCATAATCTGATGAATCAATTATGATCTAAATTTTAGAAATGAAACTTTTCTAAAGTAACAGAGCTAACTACGTTCAACCCTGGTTTCTCTGTGAACGTAAGATAATGCAAAGATTTTAAGCTTTTGCTGCAGTCATCATCCTATTGCTGATTGCTTGATTCGTCTTCTTCAATCTCATATATAACCGTACTTGATGTTTCAGAATCATCATCTAAGTCACTAAACAGTGCAGATTTAGCAGTATTTTCACTAACATCAATGCCAGATTCATTCATTAATTAGCAAATCTCAGTATCAAATAAATACTTTCTTTTCGTCAAGACTGTCGCTACAATTAAAAGCCAACCGAATGAAACGAATAGCTGAGAGCATCTGCTACCAAAAGCCCTAACCCACATGAATATCCATAAATTCTACATGAATAATTAGAACTTCTAAGAAGCAAGCAAGATAGAAAAAAGTAAACCGAAAGCAATTTCACCTTTAAAATAATGTCATTGCATTTAAAAAGCAACACAAGCTTTCAACAATTATCCCCTCCTCCTGATAGCCAGAAGTGAAATCTAACCCTGTATCACTAAGGTCAATACTCCAAATAACCCATCTATATAGATTTCGCGGTATTGTAACGCCATCTAGTAATATTAAGAAAATGAAATAAAACATTCTCATCAAGAATATCTCTATCGATACGTTTGTCTGCAGGAGGCATTCTCGGAGCGTATCTAATATGATATGCTGAGTCCAGGAGAGCAAACGCGAGCGTATTGCATGTGATACATTAGAAGTGAATGGGTTAAGACTGAAGCAGTATTTTCCAAATTAAAGACATTAAGAATTGACGAAGTCCTCTGAACAATCATTAGTTTTCAGTCTTTAATTTTGTTCTTTAATTTAATTTTAGCAGAAAATATTTTATCGCCGTATTATTCCGAAGCTTTTAATTCACTTTTACACTCATCTGGTTCATTAACGAGTTCTTCTACCTTTAAATCTAAGTTTTTCAAAATGTATTCTTTCGTATCCAAAAGCTCCAATAATTCTGACAATGAGTTTAAATTCTCCGTAGCTTCCTCCATGTTTTGTACCCTTTTAACTAGTTTAGTAACAGCGGAGCGAACGTAACCTCTTTTTTCAACCAACTTCGACAGCCTATCCATATCTATAAGGTCATAAAATCTTATTTCTATTGTCCAGACTAAAAAGCAATTTCAAAAATACCCAACCTTCATTCCATCTGGAGAGTTCAATCCATATGAAGGCCAAATTTCTTCAATAACTTTTCACGGCCGCTATGCACCATGTTGCAGATGGTGGTTCAAGTGTAGGATAGGTGCAATAAGAACTTCCATAAAATTAAACAAGTTTATTTAAAATAAAGTAGTAAATCAAAAGTAGATACATTATTAGGCTTTATCCGTCTTCCATAACTTACACTTAGGCTTCTCACCTGCCACTGAGCTCTTCGCTTACAAGCAACGCCCTTTTTGAGCTCATCGTGCACAAGCAGGGCCATCTGGCAGAATGACAGCAGAATAACGTGGGAATTATACAAAAAATTGTATTCTCCTGTTCTCTCCTTACAGAATACTAAATAAAAATGCAGTTACCATCACTGAATACCACATACAATCCTATAAAAATCTGACGGAAATAACAAATGCACAGCACACGTTTCAAAAATTAAGTTTAACCAATTATTTTTTCCAAAAGAAATAAAGAAACACCTAAATCATAAGAAATTTTTATAACATAGTTAAAAGAAAAATAGAAACAATTTTTTATGTGTAATTTTTTTATTAAAAGCTTTCTATATCATCAAAATATAACAATTCAGTTGAAATTGCAAAAAGACCTCCAGAAACGTGAATTGTTTAAAAACAGCCTATGTAAAAAATTTTAAAAGTCTAAATCCTAATAATAACTCTGATAAATTCAAAAATCAACATTATAATGCCCTTGAAAGAACAAAGCAGTGTATTCTTACAATCCATAGAGTTTTACACTCCATTATTAATAATTTCAAAATAAAAATGTAAAATCAATGCTCTAATCTCTCACTTTGTGTTTATTATTAGAATGTAAGAAGTTCATGTAAATTACTCATATATTGCTATACAATTTTTTAATCATTTCATGAATATAGGATGATTCCTTAACAGCGTTCAATTTTCGAATGTTTATATTATATTTTGTCTTGTTGTGATGGATATCTGACTTTCTTCCATTCATTTTTCTGCTTATTTCACAGCGTAATATTCTTTCATTAATCGCACTTAAAAGTTTCAAATTTCACTTAGCAACGTTTCAATAAAGAACTCAGAATCCAATAGCTTACGGTTTTTATTCATTGCTTGAACATTTAACAGTTTTAGTAACATAAAATCAACGCAATGTTTAACAATATACGTTGTTATTGACAGAAACTAATTTATACAAATAACATTTGTCGCAGGGATATAAATTTAAAAAATTACGATACTGTTATTTATTTATGTACTCTTATTTTTCAAAATTTTTTATAGACATTACTCCTGATTATTTGCAACAGGAACTCGTCATCATCTATAAAGTATTTCTAAAAAGCTGAGCTATTTCCTCTAAGGCACTTTTTTAAATAAAAGGCTGGAAATTCCAATAGAACCTAGATAATTACGGTAAAAATTATTTATAGAAATATTTTCAGATATATTTCTTAAAGTTGTATTAGGAACATTATCTGAATTGTTAAAATTTGTAATAAAAAGTTGTTAATAATAAAATAAATAATTCAAATTAAAAAGTTGTTAATTAAATATTGTCATATTAACCTCTTGAGATCCAAGACCATATTCTTTGAACAATTTTTCCCTAATTGGATATAATCATCTAAAAAGTAATATAAATTAGTACATACAGCTGTTTTTTTTAAAAAAAATTAAGAAAAATGTGATTTTTGGCGAGACCATTATAATGGACATTGGGTCTTAGTCTTAGTCTTGCCAAAATATATGTCTCGGATCTCAAGAGGATAATATGATAATATTTAACTAACAACTTTTAATTTGAATATTATTTTATTATACAAAATAATTTCACTCTTCATACATTTAAAATTGTATAATAACTATTTTAATGCAAAGAAAATATGTAAAAGATTAATAAAACTAATTTCAACTTATACACCATACTCTTTTTTTACACGGTCTTTTTGTTTACACGATTTTGAAATAATACGGTTAGCCAATGTATTTTTTACACGAATTCTTGTTCTAACACAAGTCTCCCCTCCCCCAATTTTTTTTTTAATTCTAATTGTGACCGCATAATCAGAAGACGGATGATTTATGCCAGCACATGTGGGAGTGACTTGGTCTATTCCATGGCTTGTTTACTTTGTATCCGGGAGTTTCGGGAAATAAGCAAATTTTATAATCACTTTTTTTTCAAGTTTTATAATCTTTATTTCTTTCTAACTCAACTTGAACTCATTATTTTGATTTCCAGCCAAACTAGAAATCCATCACGTCACTATTTCGAATATATTCATTGACTTAATTAAAAAAAAATTATTGTTTTAACATGTTATTAACTTGAAATATATCCTTAAAATCACAATTTCTGTTATGTATGGTGTATTATTTTCTTACCAATTTCTATGTATTTTATTATTTCGATAATTTAACGGCTGATTTGATTTCCGAGGGCTTGAAACTTGCAACAAGTATGGAACAGCTATTTCTTATGACTCTGACATGGTGTGTGCTTTAAAATTTCAACGTAGTCTTAAGTTTTGTGTAGCAGGATATCGATAATACATAAGCAACAGGAAAAACCAAAAAAAATCATCCGCTATTAACAGACTTTGTAACATCAAAAAGAACCAACAGAGGCCGATAATAACGAGTAAATTCTTCATTTGAATCACAGCCTATAGTTGTGCTATATATATCTGACACATCTATTATATTAGCATTTTTGCTCCAATTCGTAAAAAACTATTATGTTAGCATTTTTGCTCCGATTCGCTTGTTATCTAGTAGCGATGAATATTTAGTAGTTTTAGTCCTAATTTCAATTTGAATTTTTAGATGTTGTATGTACCTATAGACTGAATTTTCACTGTACACTAATTTTTATTATTATTTTTAAATAAAAAGGAATCGTTTTTATTTCATAAATATGCAATATGAATTTCATTATTACCTTTTTGCATGGTGTTTTGGGAAAATATTTAGAGGGTTTTTTTTTGTTTTTTTGTTTGTTTTTTTTTTTTTTTTTTATCTTACAGGATTTCTTAAAATTGTGGAACATATCCCCAAATTTACCAAGTGTCGCATATATTTTTTACACAATATTTTTGCACGGTTTTCTAAGGAATGTATTTACCGTGTAAGAAAAAGAGTTAGGTGTACTTTCATACTGATATACCTTCAATTTTTGCTTTCTTCTTGTCCACCATTTACAAAAGCTTCCAGAACAAGGATCCCGCCAAATAATTTCAAGCTTTGCTGAACAGATGACACCGAGCTGGACTATCCAATTTAATAGAGGGTCTGAATTTGGGATATAAAACAGTAAATTCTTTCTCTGCATGTAAAATAAAAATGTCCAATAGAATAGACTTTGGGTCTCAAGAGGTTAAGAAGCTTAAAATAAATAAATACGATATTAAGTACTACTTGTAATCAATACTAGAATAATATTGTCCCTCCCGTGTAACTGATCCTCCATTTTCTCTTATAGTATATCCTTTTTTAATTTCCGTTTTTTTTTTAGGATAAAACGCATTTTCCTAGAACAAAAATATTCAATTTTGTTATCAGAATCTGTACGAATTCTGAAGCAATAAGAAATAAAATTTTAAATCCTACGTTTGCATCGATTGTTTCGTTTTCATTCATTTGGGAAACTTTTAATAATTACATTCTATTCTTAATTAATGTCTCTCACACAACAGTGCTTCTCATATTATTTTTATCTTCAAATTACACTAACTTAAATCTTTCACAAGAGACATCAGGGAAGTAAAGTGACAAGAAACACAGAAAAAATAATTTCCATAACGAAAAGGTATCTTTGAAATTAAAATGTGAAGAACTAGCTCCATTATAAAAAGTGACAACTTTTAATCTCTCTTCTTTTAATTGACATTATAAATCTTTCCCTCGTTGATAATATATTTTTTCGAAGATTGCTTGTTGACATTAAATATGTTCCGATAAGAATATAGCAATTATATACTTGTGATTTTCTTAAAAATAATGTTTTTTTTCTCTTGAGAAAAACACGAGATAAGATGGTTTAATTATTAAATTTTAAAAATGGGTTGTGACTGTTTTTGTTAAATTACTCGTATGATGCGGAACATTCTGTGGATTTTATTCTATTCCATTATTGGTCATCCAGCCATTAAAAAAGTTCAGTTTTTATTGAAAACTTTTCACTCCAACAAAATTGTATTTTTATGTTCCCCAAAATTATTTTCATTATTTTCTAACGCGTACATTTATATTTTTAAAAGTACATAAGTGATTTTGTTTGTTTTAAATTAAGGTTTTTTTTTTAAAGTTGGCTGTGATTGGCAAGGAGTTGTTTTCATGTCAAAAGAAAAAGAGACTCAGATACAAGAGAAAGTTGTCTTCTTAAAATATCTCTTGAAAAAGATATTCACCCTAAAAGAGCCATCTTGGCTTTGCGGGAAAACAGTTATTAATTTTGTTTTAGATTCAAACCTGTGATGATACATTTTATAAATTTCTCATTGTTCTAATTTGTATGAAATTAATAAATTGCTTTGAAATAATTAAAGCTAATTTTTTTACCGGTTTAATTTACTTATTGAAAGCTGAAGAACCTGAATCAAATAAGTATTTGCTTGACTTTAATTATCATTATATGAAAATTCCTTATAATTAAAAATAAAAAATATGAACACTTTTTGCTTTTTAAGGTATTTGTAACCAGGGTAGATTCCACTTAATCATGTTAGTTTGTAACTTAGTATATATATATATGGAAAAAAATTACTTAGTTAATTACTTAAAAATTTACTTAGTTAATTTAGCTTCAAAGGAATATTACATTATTTTGATGATAAAAATATATAAATAAAAGGTTTACTACAAGAGGCCTCAGCTAGTAATAGTCTTGTTAATATATGTTTACACAATTGTGAACAAGCTTATATAAATATAATAAAAGAAAATGGGGGCTCATCACTTGTGTAATTATTTGGTCCTTATATAAGGTATTTTTAGTAAAATTGTAATTCTCTTCTAGTAAGAATTTTTTGTAAGACTCTAATTTTCATTTTAGATTCTTGAATTAAGAAATTATATCGTTACATGACGAACTTTACTATAGAATTTTTATGTTCTTTTGGGTTCTTTTATAATATGACTTTCTGATATTTTTGTTTTATCCAGTTGTCGTTAATTTTTGGTATTTAAGTTGCTTAATTATAAAGTAGCTTCTAAGTGGGATGTTGGTTTATAATATCGAATATAACCCACTTCACAGTAAACAGCCTATGACAGTGTTTTTGATTAATTTATTTCTATTTTTCTCTTTGTTGCTTACAATATGATTTTCATTTAGCTTTTATCTAAATAGCCATCCTTTTAGTATTATTCTCAAATAACACTTTTATAGAAAAAATTTTTTACTTTTTGTGTTAAAGTTTCTTTCGCTTTCAATAAGTATTTATCTATTATCACATTTGAATTTAATTTTACTCTAATGATGCTATTGTATTCTAGTTATATTAATTCTACTTAATAAATACTTTTTTCCTAATTTTTTATTTTATAATAATTATACATACATATATATATATATATATATACAATGCATTCAACACCATTTCGTGATCCCATTCCTATTAATCTTGAATTTATGCAATCACACGGTTTCCAAGTCTGCTAAGATCAGCATTTAGCACGCTCTGAACTTACAAGAATAATGCCTACCCACCATTTAGATTGTTTGTAAAATATCTAAAGGTTCTTACATCTATTTCTGCTTGATCTTCGAGTATATAATCCGAAATTTAACTTTCTGCAGAAACAAACAAGGGAAACCTCAATCAGGTTTTACCTTATTACCAGTGTGAATGGATGTTTGTCGTGTTTCTTTCTGTAGATTGAAGTGTTTTCTTTCTGTAGCATGACTTAAGTATAAACGTTATTTATCCGTTATGCTGTTTTTAATAATTTTGTATACGAATTATTTTATCTTTTATATATATATATATATATATATATATATATATATATATATATGCTCGTAACTAAATGATTGCGGATTTTGTCAATAGATGGTCTTAGCTCATTCTTTTGTTTTGTCAATGTGTCCAAAGCACGTATCCTATATTGTTTCCTTGTTTGAACTTCCACCTTTAATTTAGCAAAAACATTCTATCGATCATTTATTTAGTTTCGTTTTTATCTTTATTTAAAAAATGGGAGAACAAGACTCACATCTCAGACTTATTTTATTGCATTGTATCTAAAATGGCAAGAACACATTGCAAGCACACAAAAATTTATGTGCCGTATATGGGAATGAAGCCTTGAAAGAAAGGCAGTGTCAAAATAGGTTTGTCAAATTTCGTTCTGGTGATTTTTTACTGAAAGATGCCTAACGATCTGGCCGTCCAGTTGAAGTTTATAAGACCCATCGCAAGGTCATTATTGATTCAGATCGTCATAACACAACACGTGAGGTTACAGAGAAGTTGAATGTATCTCATATATGCATTCAAAAAAAATTTAATATCTTGGTTATGTTACTGGGTATGAAACTTGATACAGGGATCAAGGAAAATTCATTTGACTCAACGTATTACTATTTGCAATTCGCTTCTGAAGCGCAAAAGAAATAGTTTTTTCCTTTGTTTGAAATGGCTGAAACCCGACGAAGAAAAGTGAATAGTTTATGAAAAGTTTAGTTGATAAAGATCATGAGAGAAGCAGGATGAACCAACTCAGACAACATTACAAACTGAGAATCACTAAAAGGATTATGCTGTCAGTTTGGTGAGATTATTAAAGAATACTACACTTCGAACTTTTACCAGAAAACCAATAGTCAATTCAAACGTCACGTTCAACAATCCACAAAACTGAGTTACACAGTTTAAGAAAAGCGGCCAGAATTGGCAAATCGTAAGGGTTTTGTTTTCCAACATGAGCCTCACACATTTTAGTTACTCGGCAAGTATTAATGAAGCTAAGTTGAAATGTGTTGTCTCATCCGTCATATAGACCTGATCTGTTACATCTTCAGATTACCATGTATGCCGTTCTATGCAGAACTTCTTAAATTGTAAAATTTTTAATGACGCTGGTAATGAAAAATCGCATTTTATTCAGTTTTTTGCAAGTAAAAATCAGAAATTTTAGGAACATGGAATTATGACACTGGCTGAAAGAGGTCGAATGGTCATCGACTAATACAGAAAATACCTCATCGAATAAATAATACTTTACATATTTTGAGGCAAAAATTTGGAATTTTCCTTCTTATTTAAAATCCACAATCACTTGGTTACTAATCACTTAGTGCGAGTGTGTGCTTAATAGAATACATTCATATTTCTAGAAACTTAAAGTATCACTCCATTTTAGAAACTTAAGGTGTGATGTGAATACGTATATTACAGTAAGAGAATGATCTTAATTATATTAACAATTTATATAATTATGTAAAAAATTGAAGCTGTGAGCATTTTCTAAAAAAATGGTTTTTCAAACAAGGTAAATTAAAATTAGGATATATCTTTAATAGGCATTAATTGTTTAGTATATAATTTGGGATTTGTTTATATCCTTAATCAACCGATTTTTTAGTATTAACCATTTTATTAGAAATTTATGTTCTGATTGGTATCGCTTAACCCCCGCATTTCTGTCAAAATCATGAAACAGCAATTTAAATTATTTTTTACCATTTTTAACTTACTTTGCCTCCTTGAATTGATTTTAGCAAACTTTACATTATTTAAATAAGTTCAGATTTGATTATATATATGTGTGTGAGTGTGTGTAATGGTTTAACTTGAATTTATTTTAGTTTCTCATAATAATAATTTGATTTCCTAATTTTTCCCATTCTCTCATTATTCTTTTCCCCTGATACCAGTCTTTGTAACTTAATTTATGTTATCAAGCGTTCTTGAGAATACGCTGATAATCTAGTTCTCACGGCTTCAGATCTGTAGGGATGATCCCTAAAAGACTCCAGCCAGATCTCTCTCCAATCGAGCATTTCAGGGATATGATGGGAAGGCGACTGCATATACCAGGGAATGTTGATGTCCGACAATTGCGGCAAATTTGGCAAGAAATACTGCAGGATACCATCAGGGAGTTTTATCATTCTATGCCACGTCGTGTGGCAGCCTGCATCCAGGCTAGAGGTGGGTCAAAACCTTATTGAGCTCGTTACTTTGTAACTATGTAACTCTGAAGTAAGAACTTCAATTTTTCTTAAGATTCAATTATTTTCTATTTTTAACATAATTTTCCTATCCACCAATTTTTCTCTCCATCGGACAACTCCTTCTTGGTGCATCGTTTTTTTTTTTTTTTTTTTTTTTTTTTTTTTGTTATAGAGTGTAGTTCCAAACCCGCATTGGTCAATGATGGACTAATTGTTTTTGCTGTTGTTATGAAGTGTGCATGAATATATATATACCATAATTTCCAGTAGATAACCTTAAGGTTTGAGATTTACTGTGTGACGTCTTCGCACATCTGATAGAATTTTACTTTTCCTCTGTCTTTGAAACTTCGCTAGATTAGATCGTAAGTTATGCACTAGTGAAAAGGGTAATGCAAAATTCGCCGCGACATTTTTGCCTGATACGAGTGATAATATTGCACTACAGCAGTGCAACAAATTCGAACTCGCCTGAAACTCGCATAGCTATTGTAAGGTGCACTTAGTATAAGGACACCGTGTGACGGCAAACTATTCCTATTCGTCACTTGTGCCATAGCTAAACTCGAAGTACTAACACTAAAAGTCAATAAAGCGTTCAAGAAGACGTTACACAGGTTTCAACACTATGTTTATTGACAAATTGCTAGTACAATGACAAATATAACCGGCTCTCCCCAAATAACGCCTTTAATATATTAACTTGATCTACCAATATCAAACTAACAGGGTCTTACCAATATCGTACAGTTGAGGTTGTCTTGACTCCTAACTTTCTCTATGCAGCCGATAACTTGTAACAATTTTCGGCCCCGTCTTCGATTCTGGAATAATTGCCAAACTCTAGAACCACTCGACCTCTTTCGTGTGTCTCAAGTTTAATTTATATAATTCCTGTCTCCCAAGTTTCACTTTATTTCTTCCTGCTTGTAATTTAAATATTCACATTTCTTTTTTAGCTGGGCAAAGGTTGTTTAAAAAAAGCAATCAATCTTAATTAAAAGTCCCCAAGTTTAGGGAAGAGAATATCGCGAATAGCCCAACATCACAATCATAATGCGTGTTCGGCCTTGTGGATCAATGAAATATAATAATCTGTCCTAGGTTATACATTAAGTTTTCATTGTATTATAAATAAACGAAAAAGAAAATGTAAATGAACGGGGAAACCTTGAAAGAAGTGTTTTAGTTTACTTAATAAATAATTTATTAACGGAATATAACTTTCATATTTGATGTTTCCAATCCGAAAATACCATCTATTAAGATTCTGTTTTTTCCTCATTAAATTACCTTATGCAACCGTACAAGCTTTTTGAGCACCTTGACTTTTTAAATGTACTGCACATTAAAGTGAAAACAAATTTTAAACGATTTATTTCGAGCATTTTTAAATTCTAATTGAAAATTTTCAACGAGAGCATCACTTTCCCCCAGTGTTAGACACAAACTAAAACAGATAAAAGTGATTAATTTCTTTTACCTTGACTTCTATTCCATATCTATTCCAGTTAATAAATAAAAATATATTGGAAAATATATCGCTATATCTCTCACTAGAGAACTAAACTCATCTAAGAAAAACCACTGTATGTTTAGGACAGCACTCACTACACGAGGAAACTTAAAACGTGAGGGTACGAGGATGGACAAGAAAATCACATTCGTCTTTTCATCACGGACAGCTTTGGCTTGTATTTTTAGAGAGATGGTGTCCGTGATTTATACGGTAGATCAACTGCCCACGGGGAAATTGGTTGCCGACAGCAATTTATTTTATTACTTCTATGATATCGTGATAGGCTAAGGGGTCACGTGCCAGTCCCCACTAAGAGCTGCGATTCCAGATTTA
Organism: Nephila pilipes; assembly: GCA_019974015.1. NCBI lineage: Eukaryota > Metazoa > Arthropoda > Arachnida > Araneae > Nephilidae > Nephila > Nephila pilipes. The sequence goes on along the minus strand of BMAW01000852.1, from coordinate 23,033 downwards.
GGGGCTGGTGTTATATCTCCTCGTATATATCACGTCAAAATATTGTTTTAGTTTCTGTCTGGATAGTACCATTTTTTAAACTCGTTATTCTTTTGTGATGCGTGTGACTAAAACGATTTGATGAAATATACGTACGTTTTATGAAAATATAATAGTTCTTTATCTAAAAAAATATTTCTATTATAAAGCATACTCCACTTCCTAAACGAAATCTGTAAACTTTAAAAATTATATTATGATTAATAAATAAGTGTTAGTATTGAGAGTAAATTTCTCTATTTAATCTGCAATATAGTGATAAAAAGGTGGAAAAAAATAATATTTCTTTTTAAGTAAATTAAATCCATTTTTTTTTTGTAAATATATAGTTCCATGAATATATTATATATAAATATACGAAAGGAACAATAAAACAAATGGTATTGAAATACTCTCTTAAACATGTTGCTTTTGTCGGTATGTTCTTTGGTATTTTTGGAAGCATTTTTTGAATAAAATGTATTTCCCATAAAAGGATGTATTTCTTTATAATAATATAGTTTTTAATTTTGTCATTATTATTAGTAGTAGTTCAATTATATCTTTTAAAGACATTTTATGATTTTAAAAAACTTATGCAATTCATTCAAAAATGGCGACTCATGTATTGAAAGTATTAATTAAATGTATTTAGCTAATACTGGAAAAAAAATACCGAATCTAATATGATTGATATTTACTAACCAAAATATAGTTTAAGAATATAGATTATTCAATTGGTTCTTATAAGACATAGAAAGGACTAAATAAATTGAATATTTAGATGTGTTACAGTTTCGATAGTTTTGTAACTTGTACAAAGGAATTTATACATACACACACACACGCATATATATATATATATATATATATATATATATATAGGTAATAAACCGATGATTATGTATAATTACCGGTGATTATTCAGAATTACCAATGAACTTGGTAAATGTGATAAGTAATTGAATATTTATCACATTTAATGATTAGTTTATAAAATCTCCGAATCATAACGGGGATAAAACTATAAATGGGAACGTAATAAAAAGTACATAAATTTTCCAAAATTTATGATGTCAGATGCACGTGATATCAGATTGTTGATATCAGATACATGTGATTTCAGTAGCTTTCTAATTTCGTGTTGGATAGACGTTTTTTTTTAATAAAATATTGAATAATGGGCGATATGGATGAGCATTTTAATTCCAAGTTATTAAATATTTTGGACAGTAAGAAAGTAGTTTCTGACGAAGGAAAGATATGACAACTTGTAAATAAAAGTGAATAGTAGCAAAAATAAAAGCAGAAAGGGGAAAACCGGAAGATTATCAAAGACAGAAAGATGTGACGTATTCAAACTAGACAATGTTGAAAATCTTATATTTCCCATAAGTAGAGGTAGCTCTAATGTACGATTTTATGTGCACTTTGAAGAACTTTTTACCATAATTCATGGAGCACATTTATCAGACCACGGTAGCCTAGTGGTCATGGTTTCGGATTCTTGGCCGTCGGTTTTCATTCAGTCGCGGGTTCGAGTCAAGGCGCTAAAGATCCACCGCTTAGCCGGGGCTGATGCACATTTACCTGTCGGGGCCCAAAGTCCTCCCGTTGGCGTGGTATGGAAGTTATTAGAGGGAGTACCAACTCAGGTGTCGTCCTCGTTACTTGACCGAGGTCCATTACCAATAGCCCTCTTTTTGCTTCTAGTGCAAAATTAATTAAAACCAAACACATTTATCAATTGACCATAATGTTAAAAAAGTACAAAAATTGTTTTATTTTAAGTCATCATGACATTCTTCTAATTCTTAAGAACGAAATTCTTAATGTTGTTTGAAAATATTTATTTCTTCAAATTAAGACATCGAAACTCTACAAAATAACCTGAACTTATTATATTCCCCATTACAAGTTGAGTATTTTATAAACTTACCGGTAAATGTGATAAACATTCAATACTTTATTACATTCACCGCGCTTAGGGGTGATTATTATTCATAATCACCTCAGTAATTATACATAACCACCGGATTAATCACTTTTACAGTAACATAGTATCACACACATATATATATATATAATCTATTATTACTGTTTTTGGAATATTATTATTAACGTCAAAAAAGAAAAATTAATAAGAAGAGTACAATATATGTCAATAAATGTATTTAAAACAAACTCTTTTTAAAGATACTTAAATGATTTAAAAATACTTTTATTTTCAGTTGTCAATGGAATAAAAAAATGGCTTAGAGATGGCAATAAAATATTCTTACTTTTTTAATTTATCGCTAAGTAATCTTATCAAAGCAAAAGCAATTCGAAAAAAGACCTGTATCATTTAAAAGTTGGCAGTTGTCCAAAATAGTGTTTGCCAGGAATGAACAATCTCTTGTATAAAAATAATAATAACTAAATATTCTTATCTTAGACTGTTTGTTTCGTCTTTTCCGCTTAACTATCTAATATTATCACAATATTTCAAATTTTTGTTATTAAATTTTATTAACCATTAGTGAGAAAACAGTTTTTTAAAATATTTTTCTACGCAACTTGGCATAAATTATTCATAAGACTCAAAAAGGAAATAATCTATTTGCGTTTTCCTCTTTAGTTGTATAGCCAAAAATAGGTCATAAGCTCATTTCAATATCGGCTTTGAAATATGTTTCCATACACCATGCCAAAACTTTTGATAAAAGAAATATTCAAGTTGGATGCATCACATTTCTTCAACATTAATATTTGCTCTGATAAAAGGTGACAAATTATGTCATTTATATTCCTTTTTGTATAAAATTTAAAGTTATGTAATAATCATTTTAATATTATCTTTCATATTGATTTTAAATTAATCGTTTATCATAGGAAAAACGATACGATCAATTTTGAATTAAATTTGAGAATAATTTTAGCTATAAAAATACTTTTGGTAGATATTTCTTAAGAATTTGATACATATATTTTAATATTTTGATATTCTAATGGATTGTAGAGCATTGAAGAAACCAATTGTAAAATGGTATTGTTACGAGTAAATAGCTGTATAATAGTTTATTCAATTATTTGATTTTTACTTATAATAATCTATTGTTTATTAACATCTCATTAAAGTTTTAAAAAATTTGCTATTTTTAAGAATTTAATGTACTTTACGAACCGTAGAAATTCAGTTAAATTTTGTAGTTTTATTCTTTTTCTGAAGTTAAGCATTTTGTCAAAAAAATATTGCTTATTATTGAAGGATTTAAAGATATTTTAGGTACCAAATTATTGACTAATATATTCTATAGAAGTCAGTTGATATTAATATTCTAGCATTTTTATGTATGTGCTTCAGCTGAAGTCAATCCTAGCATGTTTGTAATTTTTTACATAAATAATGCTTGGTTCTTATCAAAACATACAAACTATTTTCACAATCGCATAGACTAAATTAGATAAAGTTAAAATTTAAGTCAATCTACTTTTATGTACCCTTAAGTATTTTGTGCTATAAAAAATTATTTTTATTTCTTCTGGGAAATATTTGAAAATATAATTAAGATTTAAAATATTTATTTAGAGCGTCTATCTATAATATGAATATATCAGAAATACTTAACATTCATTTCGTTTCAAACAGCATTAAACATTAAAAAAGTTTAGTAAATAAAAGATTACTTCAAATAAAAGAGCTTACAATATTAGTACAATAGAAAAATTTTAGTTTTATTTATTTAAAATAAATGAATTGAAATTTAAATCAAAATAAAATTCATAAAGAGAGAAAAACTTTAGAAATTAAAATTCGGTCATTGTCTTACAAAAAGATATATCTCTTTTCAATATGAAGTTTTGCTATTTACTCGAATATTAATGATCTGATGTCATAGAAATGTTTTTATGGTAAATAAATTCTTAAAACTCATCATAAAATCTTCTAAAATATAAATCTTTGAAATATTCAAAAATTGTTTTCTTTTACGTCCTATTGATGTCAGGTTAAACAAAGATTATAGGAAAAATTCACCCTCAAACAATTATTATTTTAATAATGGTATCATATGTAAGCAGCCTTTTCATTCTGAGTTCTACATTTTGCATACCTAATTAATCATTTTGTATACGAAGCTCGTTGTGCATGAATTTTCTATTGTATTTCTAAAATTTTCTATTGTATTTTCAGAGATTTCACATACACTACTTAATATTAAACTAACATTTATGTTAGTTATACTCTTTTTACTATTCAAAAATAACAAATTAAAAAAAATTGAAGTTGTTATGTCATATATATTAACTTTCCATGTGTTATTGCATTTTCTGAATTGATATTCAGAATTTTCCTTATTAAAATTTTAAAAGCATCTTTTGTTCTATATTTTAAGTGAAAGTTAAAAGTAAACGTTAAATAAATCTTAATTACTACTTATACTTGAATAACATCAACGACTTCTTACATACTCACAGTTTGCGTATTGATTTCAGCAAATATGCAGAAGATATTTTTCTTTCGTTTAAATGAAATTCCGTCTCCCTCAATGCATATCAATTTGCATTCTTGTTTCAACAAATTGTGGAATATCTACTGATGCATATGGTTGGAAACAATATACCTAAGAAGATCTTTTAATTATTCAAATATCCTATTCTGCAAATAGCATTTAACGCATCAACACCAGATGATTCTAATGCCGTAAGCTTTAATTACTAATGCTAAACAGTTCTACGCTGAATTAGAAGTGGCAATATTAACTGGAAAGTGCTAATGAAGTATAATTGCTTGAATTTAACGCAGAGTAATAGACAGTCGTTATTACACAGAACTGTAGAATAATCTGATGACACATTCAAATGAAATAAAGCTGGAAAAGATGTATAAATGTTTAAAATTTCTGATACATATTCGAAGTTAATTTTATTATGATGTTATATGTTTGTAAAATTATTTTCATTACTTTAATGTTTATGTCGGTTTCTTTATATTATTATTTATTTAATTATTTAGAAACAATGACTGAGAAAAGCATATTATGAAGTTAATGACTGCAAATAAATAATAGAGAAACTTTATGAAAATTTTTATAATGAAAATCAGAGCATCGATTGTTATAAATAATTGAATTGTTTTATGTGTTATTTCTAATAAAAATTGTATTTAATTTTTGAACATTAACCCATGAGAGTTTTTATTGTAATATTCATAGAAATTTACAATTTTCTATGGTTATTGATGTTGCAATTCAAAAGTCCAAATAAATCCGATAATCATATTTGTTGAAAGAACTTATTCTTCATCTCATTCAACAAAAGAAAACATTTTTATTCTTTTTATATCCCAAATTTTTTGAAAAAATCATAATTAATCCTGCAACAGAGTTTTTCTTAAATTAACATTTTAAATTCACTGCATTCCTTGAACGCTCACAAAAATGTAACAAACATAAAAAAGGAAAGTCTAGATAACTGATTTTTAATTTTTAATCTATGCAAAGACATTGTGGTTAAATTTTACACATATTAATATGAAACGTAGATGATTATATGTATCTCTAAATGTTTCGAAATTTGATCCCCATTAATGTTTATTTTTAAAGAAATTTTCTTCATTTTGTACGACAAATTAACTAATATTTTATAAGTTTAAAATTAAAAATTCCATAGGTCGATATTATCACCACTGAAAACATATAATAAAATACCATTAGTATTCTTCAATCTTTAAAATGTAATTTTTATCCTACAAAAATTAAGTTTCGGTATACATTAATGTACCCGAAAATTATTCTATTAGTCTTAATAATGGAAAATTTCTCCCCCACATAATCAAATCCATTTAAGTAGTAAACTGAAATAATTTATGATAAAAGAAATAAAAATATTTTTTTCAAAATTTTCAAATTTAGTTAGTACCTTTACAAACCTATATTCTTAAAAGTAATTTAGAGTTCGTTTGTCTGTATTATGCTTCCTTTTTCAACCAATTAATAGTTTACATTTAATAGCATTGTAACGCAATGCATTATGGGTCATACAACAAAAAATTATATATTTTTAGCATTGAATTGTAAATTGAAGAAGAGGTAACTATATTTTGCAGTTTTGGTATCTTACCGGACCCCTATAGATAGAAAATATGAAATTTTGGCTGCTAAAATGAAATATATGATTCAATTTCTGACTTCATCACTCACTAGGTATCATTCTGTAATTTAACTTACATTTTTCATAAAAAGAAGGAATAAATCTATAAAGCATATACATGGAAATCTGTCTGAATGCAAATATCCAAAATTCTAAAAATTGACTCAAGGCAATACTTCACAGTAACTAAATTTGACAATAAGGAAATTTTCTTTAAGAATAGAAAGAATATATTGAAAGAGCTTTTAAAAATTAAATGAAATTTTCGGGTAAGGTATGATACCAATATATTTTCTGGGGATTGAAAACTATATTTGATCTATAACTCACTGTAAATTTAATGACACTTGTCCCAGACTCTGTTTAATGATAGAATAACATATATATATGACACACATGTCTTTCTATTCAGCTAAAATATGTTCAAATAATAAGGAATAAATGTATAGATCAAAACCTTGGATTATGAAATTACCTTGTAATGTATAACTTATATTAGTCACCATTCTTCAAACACAGTATTTAAAATATTACATAAATGTGAAAAATACTATATATTTTAAGCATTTTATTGTAATTTTACAAAGGAAAACTGGAAAAGCACACATTTATGCTATTGTTTTTAATTACAGAAAAAATAATAAAGCCGCAGAAATATGTTTAAATAAACGTACTATTAGAGTATTTTTCAATGTATGGGTTGCTTTTTCTGAACTCGTTGTATGAAATATTTAAGATTGCTAGAAATAAAATTCAACTGGGTGCAAAAGTCTTCATCAGTACGATGTAAAATTTTGGGTTAGTATGGAATATATTCGGAATGTGAAGTAAAGTTTAAGAAAGGAACATGTCAAGTTAAATGCCCTCTTCTCAATTGACTATGGTCAGAAAAGCTATGAGGTCTATTTTAATTTCTTTTGTAGAGTATCGCTCCTCAAGTATGACATTGATAAAAACAAATAATTATTTTGTGCTAATATTTTCGACTTAGATAAAAAAAATTCTTTATTGTAATTCAAAATATCTGCAGTGTGTATAAGGAAATTCTCACTAAATTCGAACTTAGAACAAATTATTTATTTCAATTTTGAAATAATATCTTTGTTATCTTATTCAAACTGTTTGCTCATATACTATTAAATTACTATCAATTTTATAGACAATTTTTATTAACATATAATATTTCTGAAAAATTCTGACTTATTTTTTTCTTTAAAAAAATACTTTTCTTTAAAAAAAAATTTTAAATACTTTTTCCTAAGTGTATGCGTATGTGAGAATATGTGTATATTATAGGAATGTGTACGTTATGTGTATGTTATAGTTCATCACAAGAAAAAGCGATTATAAATAAAATTCATATATGAACAGTAAACGTAATTAATTTAAATAAATTCAGTTTTTGAACTTATCATTGCTCATTTGCATGATAGTTAATACTATCGTGTCCTTGTGTTGGGGGTTATAAATTGTTTTAGTTAAATTGTACTATCAGTTTGAAGTTGTTTCCATTGTTAGGCTATGCAGAACAATTTTTATATTTCCACTTATTTTGTATAAACCACCATCATAATGGGTTATATTGAAGCAATTAAGACACGAATTCTTTATCTTATTAATATGAAGAAAATCAAAAAGAATTTTAATTATTTTCGGTAGAAGAGTACTCGTAGTACTCGTTTTTTTAAGAAGTTAAAGAGAACACAGAGAAGACTTCAAGCTGTAAACCAGATATTAAATATTGCAATTTAAACCAAGAATTTCGATATTACATTTGTACGGACAAGTCTAAATCAGAGTGACACAAACGTAAAAAGTCGAAATTTATTAGTTATTCTAAGTGTCTATAAACAGTTCTTGTAAAAATAAATAATTAATTTTAATTATTTAACAAGATATATGTGAATAACAATTCGCATATGTAACAAATAACGAATGTATCTTACATAATAAGCAACGAATAGCTTAACGAGCTATAACACTTATGTACCATAAATATTGTAAGAAGGATTTCCATTTATTTCAGCAAAATTTGATAAGTATTATGTAAAGTTGACGTTAAATACAATTATTGGGCTCTTTAATCATGTTCAAAAAACACATTGTTATTATAAACTTTAACATGTTATTATTCCATCATTAATCCTAATTTAAATTCTTACATTAACCGTAACACACACATACATAAACACACACACACACACACATATATGTGTATATATATTTTCTCTATATGGTTACTGGGAATATAATATTGTGATAGTTAGTTACTGGTTCCATATTTTCATTTATTTTTCTTCATTGTTATCTTTCTTTCTGGATTTTGTCTTTTAAATATTTTAAATTATTCTTTCATATGCTCAGTATATATAAATAAAAGGAAAATAAACCAAACTTTTATTTTTCTTAACGATTTAAATTACTAAAAACGAAAAAATTCCATCATTTTTGCTAACATTTTTTCTAAAAGTCTAGTTTTTAGTTTCATTTAGTGTGAAATTTTAATTTAACTTTATATATAGCATTTTATTATTGATTTGAAATATCTATATTTGATATAAAAACATGAGTTTTCAAATTAATTTTATTAATTTATAATTTAAGACTGTAATAAACGAAAAGCTATCAGAAGAATATATATATATATATATGCAACCTCTTTTTTTGAAAAAGCATTATACTTGATGGGAGGAAATGCAGGATCATTTTTTTTTTTTTGTTTCAGCATACTACAAAGCATACAATTCAGCAAAATTATTTCATGCAGCAAATTTTTTTCGGAAGGTCTGTGTTATTTTGGTAAAGAAATTTTGTTCAAAAATTATTTTAAAAATTATAAATGAAAATATTAAATACAGAAGAAAAAATTATATGCTAGAGAAAAAACTACTTAAAAGTAAAAATGTAAAGTAATTCAATACAAAATGAAAAATTAGAAAAGAATTGCAAGTGATTGTGAAGCCAGATATGGCTGCGCAGCGCCAAACAAGGTGTAACGGTGGCTTGAAAAAATGGAGAAAAAATAAAAATTGGTTGACAAGAAATAGGGTCGAAAATAGAGAAGTTTCGCTAGAGTTTTCCGAGGGAGCGCCACTGGTGTTTACCACAAAAAGTAAACCCAGTGGGAAAGGTTGAAGATCACTAAGGTGTCTCAGGTGAGTGATCCTCCAATTTATCTGTAGAAATTAAGACCCTGAGGGAATCGAAACAAACAGAAAACTCGAAAATGGATATGGATATGCTTTTAGACTATGTATGAGTGATTATTCTATAAATAAGGCTCAAACTGTTCCACTAAGCGTTTACTTTATGAACGAAAAATAACAAGAAAAACAATAAAAATATAAATAATATTATAAACATGTAATAATTACTATAACAACATGTAATAATTATTATATATTTTAATATTATTATTACTATTATATCATGAAAACTTTTTGTGCTATGTTTGTCTTAATTTGTTTGTATGTTAATAGTGTTTAATATTTGACTTATATTTATAATTACAAATTTTTCAATTTAGTGATTAAATACAATTAAATGTTTTGAAAAACATATATTTGGAGCTTACTTCAAATTGATCAGCATTAATCATTTTATAAGATTTACATCTATTACTCGAACATTTCTGAAAATTTCAACCATCGTTTTAAAATTCATTAGTGTTGTCTATTTTATGAAAGTTTTTAATTTTATCCTTACTCACCTTTGATTATTATTATATAAATTATTATTATAATTATTTTACAATAATTTTTATTTTAAAATATTCTTGGCTTATAAATCTTTTAAAACTACTCCATTATAAATTTTTTCTACTTTAACTAACCTTTGATTTAAAATATAAATGCAAGTATATCTCAGAAACCTTCGTCAATTACAGACTCGGATAAAATAACACATGAATAACACTTTAATATATATATATATATGTTTCATATATATATATATATATAATTGTACTTCGTTCAGTTACATGACCTTGCCTTTGTGAAATCTTCAAAACAGGGAGGAGGGAAGAAGTAGGTAAAGTCATTTATAAGAAAGTGAAAAATGAGTATTTCTTGATCCCTCAGGTTAACATCAAAATATGAACATCGAGATGTTAGCGGCACTACACTACTATTAGTATATGATATATATATATATATATATATATATATATATATATATATATATGATATATATA
>BMAW01000849.1:0-13105 GCA_019974015.1 Nephila pilipes | reverse complement strand
CGTGATTCAAAATTACGAGATTTGTCTTGTTAAAACGTTAATAAATAATCAAAGTAATGTTAACTGAAAGAAAAAAAATACTCTCTGCATTCAATTTAAAAAATAAAAAAAAAAAGAATGTAAATATTTGTCTTGCGTTTATTATCCAATCGTAGCTCTCCCGCGCCCTTCTGTAGAGTTGCAAATCACTCATTTCCAAAACAGGGATTCTACCGGCGTTGACCCTTTTCGAAGCAAAGTTCTTTAATGACCGTGAGATTTTAAAATTCGTATGTTTTGACAGTCCTTCCAATTAAGGGCCCTTTTCCATGATAGGGCCCTCGATTAATTATTTAGGACTTAGTCAAAATGCCCATTAGACCCTCTTCGGCCCTAACGAGAGAGAAAAGTTGTCTCTAAGTCCCTGATAACGAGCAGACGAAATTTCAACAAAGAGGCCCGAAGAATATTCTAATTAGTTGGACAGTCGTTGCTCGCGGATTGCGAGAATTATCACACCTCTTCCCCTCCTCCAGAGGGGGCTGCACGACATGGAATAAACAACCGGTGGATGAGCAGAAACAAATGAATCCTCGATTCGTTATCGTCCGAAAGGCCTTGTTTCAAAAAAGAAGTTCGTTCAACATCCTTTTTCCTTCAGAGTGCACCCGACAGCGTTTTTTAATTCCACGTACAGTACGATTCCGTTAACTCGCGGTGATCGGGATCCATGGTTACGAAATCGTGAGTTAAGTGAACCGCGAGTTACAGTATTAATAGAAATTGAGCGATAATGTAAATTCTCCCATTAATGTATATTTTATGTTTATAATCTTCCGACATTATTTATATTTATGGAAATCACTAGCGCACGTTAAAAGCTTTATAATTCTTAGTATCTTTCCAATAAAAATGATTGAAAGTACAGCTCATTTCACTGACTTGAAAATAGTCCCTTACAAAAAAAATTCAAACAGAACATTTCAGTTTTCGAGAAATGGTGATTCATATTCATTACAAACCTACCAACCAAAAAAAAGTTGATAAAAAATATTAAAAGAGTCGACTTCCTCTAAGGCCCGATTTTTCAAAAAATGCATCTCAAAGACAACGTTTTGTTCATCTATGCTTAGTCTGATTCTTATCTTCTCTCTTTTACGACATAAGTCACCGTCTTCATTTAACGATCAGACTTGCGGGTTCAAGATAAGCAAAAGATTCCTACTTCACTTCTGCGCTTCTTTTTTGCTCGTTTATATTCGCGCAAAAACCCTAACTCGTTTATTTCATTCTCAAGTTTTTAATTTCTCTAATTCCGAATTAAGTTTGCTATTGTAAATTGGAGCTCCATGACATGTTTATTCCACGATATATAAAATAGAGGAAAAAAAGTTATTAATGTCTGCTCTTAATAGGAAGTTCTATGTCATTTGAAAATGGATTTATCTGAATATCATTAAAAAGAACCATAATAAAATCACGAGGTAACGAACAAGGCGATAATGGGTTTGACTGTATTACTGAATGGTTCGAACCTGTTTGATGACAGGTACCATTTTTTGGTGGATTGCTCCGCGTATAACGAGTATGAAAGAACAATACATTGGTTTGAAAAAAAAGTTTAGTTCGGAAAAAAATATATTTCTGGTTTGTTTTTTATTTGTGATATAGGGAAGAATAGATACACGTATATTTCATTTATAATTTTCTTGATTAACTCACTATTCAGGAAAGTGACGTAGATATTTAGTGAAATGTCTTGAAGCAAGTCTCAAATTCGGAATTTAATATTTTTTGAATGAAAATATCAAAATAAGTTCGCACGATTATCACACACATTTCCAATAATCTTACTGCACCCTTAAAATTATGAAATGTTTTACAAATTCCCTCTTTTTCTCAATGCAAAATTAATTGGGGAAGATGTATGGTACACATGCAGGAAAAGTTGGATTGTATCAAACGAAAATGAGCAGCGTCTCTACAGCCGTGGACATAGGTGCTCCATGAAGTCGCTTCAAGTGAAAACATCCCATTTAGGGTTAAAAATCGTTTCAAATAAAAAAAAAATCACTATTGTGTAAAATACTTTTCTGTTGGGGAGTGTAATCAGCAATTTCGAATGACAGCAAACGCGAATACTCTTGAAAAATTCAAAATCTTTGTTAGGATGTATATCCGAATATGACAAAAAGGCAGGAAGCACGACATTCTTATTTTCCTTGTCATATCTGTGTAAGGCAGGGTTCTCAGGGATGGTTAATATTAAGAGGGAAAAAAAAAAAAGAACTGTGAGATCCTGCGCGATTGAGCAGAGGAGATGCGAGTGACTTTATCATTCATTCGCTACAATATCTTGTTGTAAATATGAAGCTATTTTTAGATAAATTGCCTTGTACCAATTGGTACCGGCAGTTTATTCTTTTATAATGGTAATATTTTGAAGAAGGAGTAGCCGACCCTACACCTTTCGGAGGGGATATGTTTTCATCCCTCTGGCGAAAATGTGGCACCTTAGTGACAGAGGCGATTCGAACTTTCAGTCTTTGGTGCTTAGTCCAGTCATCTTCGCTGACGCCTTAATCGAAAAGAAATTCCCTTGAGGGTAATTTATTTCAAACTTTTAACAGCTGTTGTTGAAGAGTGGGTGTGAGTGAAAGTAGATGTTTAGGCGCAAAAACCAAATATGATCCTGCTGCGCCAATCATTTGTCCTACTGTAATCTAGGCTGAAAAAAAAGGAAGGAAAAGGTAATTATTAGTTTACAAGAGGGAGAGTCGAAAATAGAGAAAGATCGCGGAGGTATCAAAGGTGCGCATAATCTGTGTTTTCCAAAGCCTATAAATCCCACGGGAAAGAAAAGATTTATCGGGTTTTAGTCACGATTCCTGTACTTCCTTGAAGATGGTTAAGCTTCTGAGGATTGTTGAAGAAAACCGCCGCTACCTCTTGAATAATGAAGTTATTTTAGCGAGTAATGATTTTTTGTTGTTGCATCCTTGATTTCCAACCCCTGTTTTAAAACATACGAATATGTTATAACTGTTCAGAACACTTTAAAAAAAGTCAGGGTTTTGTGTTCAAAACGATCAAGAACCATTTCTTTACAGGATAGTGGAGTCAGAATTTTGGAGCAATTTTCAATTCTGATAAAATGTGTCGAGCTTTAAGTCGTATTTATCAACATGTTGTGCAAAGAAAATCTTGAATTTAGTAAGGATGAAATTTCTCATTAGCAACAACATGTATATTTTCGTTATATATGATTATTTGAAACGTGTATTTTATTTGGAAAATAAGAATAAATTCAAAACGAGAAGTAATAAAGATCCATTGTAAAGTAAATTCGTGTTGGAAGGGCTGAGATTTGCCACTCAAACTCTCAACCGTTGTTATATTACTCATTCGAATCCGAATGAGTTGGTAAGAGGGAACTCTGATTATTCATAGAATTATTATTCAGGTGCTTTGAGGACAAGTAGAGTGCATGAACATTAATAATTTGATGAATATTAATGAATTGCATAATTGCTTATCTGGTGTTCTCTTCATATGAGTGTTAACTAACTGATTATCTTCTTAAGCTTTACAATGACTTCTGAAGTAAATAAAAGGGAGGAGTTACAATTTAATAAAACATTATTCCATGCAGTTGCGTGCTTCCCATAGATATTTCCTATAACGATGGAGAATCTAATGAAAGTTCGTTGCACATTTTTTGTAGAGATTTCAGGAAGTATGTAGTTGTGTATAGGATACACAGTGGATAGAAGAGAAAGCCCCCCCCCTTTTTTTTTTCTAAAAAAAATTAATCCTTTTACAGCCAAACGACGGCATATTGTCGATGTTTTTTACTATATATTTTTTTTAATTTCACTTTTTTGATATTTTTATTTATTTTTACTTATTTCTTTTAAAGTCTTTTTAATAATAAGTTTTTAAAAAATAAAAAGCTTTTCTCAAGCTCTGTCGTTTTTCTGCGCTGAAAGTTTTAATATTGAAGTCGGTAAAAAGTTTCCGATTTGGTTATTATTTTTTTATTTCTTAATTTTGCACAATAAACTATTGGGTACGAGCCTCACCATTTTGAGCCGCAGTCTTCTCTTAAGTGGTGTTCCCCTTTCCTAATTTTCTTATTACTTTTAGGCTCTCACAAGCACAAACACGCAGTAGTACGATAATTCTACGGGACTTCAACCCGCGATTTTTTGGTTGGAAGCCTTGAGGCTGCTTTAAGATGCCCTTCTTATAAACTTGGGTCTTCTACTACCATCTCTTACGCATAAGCTCTCCAACACAAGGTATGATATTGCCAAAGAGGGTGGTCTCGCCCCCAGAAATGTCATGCGCCGGTGTAAAAGCACTATAAGAGAAGTTCAGATTGGCTTGGGGTATGCTGAGTCATAATTTAGGTTCTGTTGGTGGTCGGTCTAAGAAAATTCAGAAATATATGAATGTAAAGAGATAAAAAAGAAAAGAAAAGAAAACAACCTCTAACGATATCCATTATCTACAAAGGAAAAGAATACATTTAACTAGGGGCTTAATACTTTTTTGTTCATGTCAAAATAAATATGATTGCAGAAATGTCAATATAGTTCACGTGTCATCATACCACAAAAACGATTGACATTTAATGTTTTGAAAACTCGTGTATTTTTCAAGAGAGAAGACAGATAAAATTTCCCTCTTGGTGTAATAATCTGGATGATATAAAGTTTCACAATCGAAACAGTATCCCCGTAAGTAAGTGAATTCGTTACGTGACACCCACATGAAGATGAACGTTTTCCCAGCTGCCTGACTCAAAGTTCCCTCTAACCACATCCATTACGGCTCGTCATTTTGAGCCACGGTCTGATGACGAGGTCGAAGCATCCACTCAAACGTGAGCCTTGATAGATTTAGCGTGCAGCAGTCTCTCTGTACGACGGAACTTTGGCAGGAATGGGTCTCAAGTAAGCAGTTTGAATACAACAACGAACCAATGGCAGGACAACTTGGTTATTGCGGCCACAATGTAACGTGCCTTTCAAAGCAAAAGATTGATTGATCGTTTATTGACGTAGCACTTAGAAGCAACTTGAGGGCTATTGGCAACGGACATCATCATTTTGATTCTTGGTCAACTGAAGAGGACGATACAAGAGCTAACACCTCCCTCTCCGAACTTCCACTCTATGCCACCAGGAGGAAACTTCGACAGATATAACGTACATTAGCCTCGCTACACGGCGGGTCCTCCGTGGCATCGGGCTTGAACTCATGACTTGATGGAATGAAAGCAAGTTCGCAACCATGCCCAGTAGGCTACCACGGCTACTTTCAATGCAAAAGAAAGCATTTGTTCCTTCTATAATGTCCGGCGACGTTCAGGTCGAGGCTAGGTCTGAATTTCTGGTTTAGAGATTGTGGTGATAAATAAAGGAAGCTATTACATGCACAATAAATTGAATCGAGCCTCAAACTGTGCCCGTGTAGTGAAATGGTTGATCAGCTTAAGTGGAACCTCACTGAATGCTATCTTGAATGGTTCGTCTCTAGTCGCCTTTAGGAGACGTGAGCTCAAAACCAACCAAAAAAATCGTGATTCTTAAATATATATTTTTTTTCATTTCAGTCAGTTTGTAAGAACTTATTTAATGGATGAAGGATTCTAATTCACTCTAAGACATTTTGCGGCGCTGCACTTTCAAACTTAATGCAATTAATAAACAATCCCTGCGTTGATGTGTTCATCCCGAATACGAAACTATTTAAATGCGTTTCATAACATTTTTATGAAAGGAAATCACTGTAATGTATTTATGATATTTTTACACTGATGTAGGTTTTGCTTCCATCTGGATAAAGCTGTACTATTTTTATGTATCAAAATGTCCTTTGTTTTAATTGTTATTTTATCCTGCCCTTTCTCCATACTAAAAATGAATCCAGGGCTTAATAAAAGAAAATAATGTGGATACGCGATAACCATCCTTTCTTTTTCTTTTCTTTTTTTTTTTCGCTTCGATTGTAAAAAATATTTCATGACTGTTCAGCATTGTTTGCGACTGGATGCAGAAGGATTCTAATTTTTTTTTCTTTCGCGTTTTTTGTTTTAACCTACGACGGAATACGTTTCTTCTGCCACAAAAACTCGTGAGTGTGTCTGTCCACCTAAATATCAAAAAGGTAACCTCCCTTCGAGAAAAGGCACCCAAACGAGCGACCCCCTTCCCTCGATCTTTTACGAGCGACGAGTGATTCAACTCCGTGCTCCACTTACAAGAATAAAATCGCTTCCATTCTTACAGAGCGAAAAAGATGGATGTGTTCGAGGCAGAGGAAAGAAAGCGAAAGGTGACCCTGTTCCTCTCTGTTGACCCTTTTGGACGGTCCGGCGCATTTGCACACAACGAAGAACTCTCTCTCTGACCCCCTTTTCCTACGCGACCACCTGAGAGATGAGATTATGAGTGCTGCTTATCCATTATAGCCTGGACACTCATAGAAGCGGATTTAGGGCTCATTTTCAAGAATGTGATCGTACAACCGAGAATAATGTTATGGATTAATAACATATATAAATTTAAAAAATAATAATAACGAACACTATGTGGCAGAAGAGTTAAAAAAATTACAAAGTAAAAAAAAAAAAAAAAAAAATTCTCCTTCGGCTCAAAAGAAATTAAATCAAAATATACTGAAAATGACAGATTATCAGTATCACGTAAATAAATTTTTAAAATGTGAGGTCGAACATTTTTGACTAAAAATTGATGTGCTGTGTTCACGTTCATAAACTAGATAGTTAAGACAGTTGGAGCGCGCAACACTTCAAAGGTCATAACTCGACCACGCTTCAAATTTGCGAGGTCTAGCCCACGTGTTGTTTTCATTCAAACCATCCGATTGGCTCAAGTATCATTTGATTCAAATCCATGAAGCCTTTCACCAATAGCCGTCGTATTGCTTCCAGTGCTACGCTCATTCCAGCTGATCAGTGGTCCTGAATCTACAACCAGTTACAAGTAGTGTCGCAAATAATGAAAACAAATCTTTTTTTTTCTTCTGAGACTTTCGCAAAACTCTCTTAAATACAAAATGATTCCACTTTGACCAACTAAGCCCGGAGGAGAAGGAGAGGAAAAATGTGTAATATTCCGCCTTACAAACCTTAATTCGATAAATACAGCAGTAAAATTTTTTCCCGCGAGTATTTTGAAAAATAGGACACAACTTTTGGGGCCCCACCTGTACTTCCTCTTGTTATGACGATTAATGACAGCTTTTAATAAAGAAACATTTGTCTTCATTCGGAAAAGGTTTGCTCTCTTTATGTTTCGGATGGTTATTAAAGTTACTATATAGCACGAAATATTTTTGCTAGAGGAATAGTAGAAGTTTTTTTGAAAACACAACTGGAGAGATAATGCTTTCATTCGGTTTAAATAATTTTCGAAGAGTCTTTTTTGTGTGTGTAAAGAAGGTTTTTAAAGAGTCAAAATTTTAAATTGCTGCATGATTAAGAATCATTATTTCTTTTGATCACACCGTACGCTAAAATGTATGTATAATGATTAAGGATAATTATTTCTTTTGGTCTCATTGCACTTGTTACAAATTAATATTTCGTTGACGAAAAGAAAAAATCGTTTGTTTTCCCACTTTCAACAGAGAATTTTTTTCTGTAGAAAAGGAGGGGGGAGCGCATGAGTTGTCTTTGAAAGTCGCATTCCGGATTCTCATATATTATGCGGAGCCGCATCATAGTTACATAGCATTGAATTCACACATTCTAATTAAATTAAATTTAATTTAATTTGCTTAAATATTCTATTCAAGTTTCTAATACTATGTTAAGTTCACATATATAAGAAATATAAGTTTAAAAAAACATTTTTAAATCAAGTTTTAAATTAAAGATGGACTTTTATTAAATACCGATTTTTTGCATTTAAAGTATTTTTCAGGTAAAAAATGTATAACCTATAAAAGCTTGAGAAGTTATTATTTTTTTTTACCTTATACACAAATAAGTAGTTATGATACTTAATTTACAAGTAATTACCTTGGAACGCCTCAACTCCCTTAATAAACTATATATTATTTTACATTAATTTCTTTGTTCATCTTCATATAAAATCTTGATTTAAAAAGATTTTTACTTATATTTAATTACTTACTTTTTAGCTTAAGTATTCAAAACTGAAAAGCAATAACGTGAGCTATACATGTGTGCAAAGTTTCAACTCAATTGGACGTTTTGCACATAACCCCTTCAGAAACAAAAACTTCACAGATCCAGAGAAATTCTACTTGATTAAATTTTAAAAAATTCAACTTATAAAATCTTCAAAACTAAGAAAATCTCGCAAGTTCCTAGCACCATTCCTAGCTGATAGAAAGCACTCCTGTAGGCATATAAGAATGCCCGCTCTCGGCCTCACCGAAGCGAGTGCATAACCTATCTAAAAATCCTATTGAACATAACAAAGTATTATATTGTCATCGAAATTGTAAGTATGTGTAAAATTTCAGCTCGATCGGATCATAGAAAACGGGTTAAAATCTGAGCACAATTTTTTAACTGGTGAGACATGCATACATATGAATATAGCAAGTTATAAAAAAAAAACTTTTAAAAATACTATTGAGAGAAAGAAAATACAAAATAATTATTTCAAATGTTAATTATAAAATGTAGTAAAAATGGTTTAATAAAAAGTATAATATTCAACGAAGAAATTTGGTTAAATCTTTAAAATGCTTGATAAAGCCGTTCATAGCAATTCTGAGAGATGATTGGTCAATTATGAACGATGTATCGAATTGACGATTTGTATTGTTCAGCGATACGTTGCATCAAGAATTGGAATTGGAAAGCAGTAGCAAGGCTTTCTTTAAGTGTGAACTTAAAGAAAGTTGTGACGCCTGATTATGTACAATATACATTGATATCTCTGATAATTCACAATTGAAGAAAGATTCAAGAATTTTTGAACATTTGTCTAAACTTTAAAAAAATGAACGGAGAAGTTCAAATAATTGTAAAATGCGCTCTGTAGCAAGTTGTAGCGCGAGCTATCTAACTTTTGAATATGTTAAAGTTTTTGGTAATCAACATTTGCGTAACAGTTAGGCACAGCATCTCTGAATACAGAGATTAACAGATTAGTTTTAAAATATCGAAAAGGCGGACACTTTTCGAGGTAGGGCAGAACCTACAAAGGAGGACGATTGGTCACTTTATTATAATACTAAGCTCACACAGCCTAGCTGTCGACGTTTATATTTATCAGGCTCTTTTGCGAAAAACGGGAAATCGCTTCGTCGGATTGGCTGCGTTGGGGTTATCTGAGTTTTCACTCTGTGTGATACGAACGCTAGTTCTGAAAAGCTATTTACGAAAGGGTTTGTCTTATCAGATTTCAGCTGCTAAAATAGCCCCCCCAACTGTCGCCAATAATCTACACGAGTGTGACCTGGTGCAAAATAATCAGATAATTCTATGAATCATAACAGATCTTAAATTCCAATCTTCGATTCAGGTGGGAACAAAAAGTCACGTTAAATGTGTAGAGTCTCTTTGTACAGTTTCAGATTATTCCTACTATTTCTTTCCATTCTTGTCCCTCTTTCACACTTTTTGTTTTCTTATAAATGTATTTTTATTTATTTTAGAAAAAGAAGGAAAAAAAATTTTCGAGTCGTAAAGGGTCATATCTCTCAAAAACGAAGGTCATCATAGAGATACTTTTTGTCAAAAATTACTGAATCGGTTAACAGCAAAAATGATATATAATATACTATGTCCAGGTATTTCTCAATATCGTTAGAACTAATTTTGACTCGCTAATACCTAAAAAGGGAAAAGCATTTTTGCAATCAAAGTTTTTCCATGTATTAATGGTAATGTCATTTTTTTTTAATTCATTATTTTGTGGATTGAAAATACGTAAATTTTCGAAGTTATTTTGAAAATATGGAGTTTGTTTTTTCATGAAGGATTTAAAATTATTTACAAAACCTTTATACAATATTGTTATATAAACATTATTTTATAATAAGAAGCAATTAAGTATGAAATTTATATATATACATACAGCTTTCACACTCAGACACATTACAAGAACGGAGTACAAGGAATATGACAAAACAACTGATTAAACTTCAGGGGTCCCGCTAATAGATTGAGACTGATTTACTACTGTATTTTTTTTCTTAATCACGCAACCAATCTGCCTAACTGCTTAACAATCGCATGAAAACAATTAATGATTATTCTAATTATTGCATTACAACTGGGCACGCCCCAAAATAATTTAGGATCCCTGCTCTTGTTAGAGCGTCAATTATTTGTTAATTAGTTACGAAAATAATTTCCCTATATAAAGAAATTACTCGCACTATTAACAAATATTTTTTTTTCTCCTGAAAATTCCTCCTTTACACTGTTTTTCGCATTTTGAAAAATAGATTTTCATAATATTTCTTCCATATTTCAATTTTTTTTGAGACAGCCCATTTCTGATGAACAGTTCTTTATAAGAAAGTAGATAGCTTTAGGAGATAAAATTAAACGGACTTGGATATTTGTTATCTAAACTATTTATGATTCTACATAAAAAGAGATAAACCCTAACTACTTGCTACAGATTGGAGCTAAGAGTTCAGCATTCTTTCTTATGCTACCTAAGCGTAGAGTACGACCACTCTAATTTTAAAATGAAATTGTGATGGCTGTGATGAAGTCGAAAAACACGTGTCTATCAGTAATACCTTTTCCCTTAAGGTTTTGTGGTCGCTATAACCTTTGTTGTCACGGTCGCGTCGCGGACGGCGGTTTTCGTTGACTTGTGCGTTCGAGCCCTGTTGTCACTAAAGGTCCGCTACGTAGATGGGGTTGATACACGTTGAATCTATCGGGCCTCCAAATCCTCTCATTGGCGTGATCTGCTCAGGAGTCATCCTCGTTACTTGACTGAAGTTCAAAATGACGATGTCCGTCACCAATAGCTCTCGTGTTGCTTCTTGTACGACTTTAATAAAACAATCACCCAAACACTCTCCTAAAGTTTTAATTTTTGATTTTCTTCTTCAGATCTAAAATTTTGCAAAGTACTTTATTTTGCAGGTAATAAGACTACTTTCCCAATTCCTAGATTCATCCATTTCAACCATGTTTTATTTCCCTTAAACAAAAGGAGCAACGAAAAAAAATCAGACACAATTTTATTATATGTATGAACAGAATCTTATTTATTCTTGAAATGAGTGGAAAATATAAATAAGAAGAGAATTCATATTTTCTTGACTCCAACTCTTCTTAATCCTGCGTCTGTGTGATGACCTGTTGACCTGAAAAAAAAAGGAAAAAAAAAAGAAATTTATTAGAATAAATCTAATAATAAATACAATAAACATATTAAGCCAAAAAATTCGCATGCAGGCATTACAACCATTAATATAGGTAATACAGTCTTCAGTAGTCGTATTATCTGCAGCTATAGGTTTCCGAAAACACCGTGATTCATTCATGAATCATATATGATTTGAAAAATTAATTGCATATTATTAGAGATCATTTAAGACCCTGACAGAATCAATAGAGCATTACACTTCTTCGATTTCGTAACCAAACCCCAAAAAAGATAAACTTACCAGATCAAAGCAGCGAAACTGTCCTGGGAAATCACGCAAACGATAAATTTCGTATCTAGGAAATGTCATTCGACATGTCCTGTTAGTGTGTTGCTCACACAATGTCGTATCTTTATCTTAACTTCTTTTTTAAAGTTGTGGCTATCTATTTGATAGTTATTAAATTTTAACTGAGTTCTTCAAGGTCGCTACATATTATCAGTACTGGTCGTATTATCCTTAGGTACCACCATGCATAATTAAAAAAAATAAAGTGGTAAGCTTAAATTTTTGAAAAGCTTTAACATTAGTTAAGTTTTAAATGTTTGAAAATGTCGAAGCCTACTAAGGATTAATATAAATTCGCATTAAGCAGTACAAACGTATAGCATCTTTCCCTCTATCTTGCTGTTAAAAATGATATCCAGGAAGTAACTTCAAACGAAAAATTTTAAGTGAAAAAAATCGACAAAATTGTGTGAAAATTATGAAAATAACGTATTGATTGTTCTTAGATAAAAGTTCTTAAATAAAAAGGAATCCATAAAATGTTTTACATACTTCTAATGTATCTTTAAATGAATTGAACGGTTACAAAAAATCTTGTCTTTATTATCCAAATGGGAGAGGGAAAGATGGCGTTCTGAATATTGATCCCTATGTAACATGTTTTTCATACTCACACATAAAGGATTTTATATATAAACATATATTTCGTGTATTTACAACATATTTTACAGGTCTTAGATATCCTGTTATGCACTGATACCATTTTCCACTACCTCACACTTTCATTTTCCAACCACTTCGAATAATTTATTGGATTTGCATTTTATCTGTCTCTTTTTGAATTTATTTCTTATTTTTATTTTCTCCTCAGAATTTTACTTTACTTTTGAACACTCGAGGTGCCCCCCCCCCCCCCTTAATTTCTGAAAGAAGGCCCTTGGAATCTCACGCTGCGCGTGACGTCTCGATGACGTGGATGTGACGTCATGTGTTTACCTGCCACAGCTTGTATCCGAGGGGAGTCCTGTCAGTCTACCTTCTTTGAAATCAGAAAAATGCTTTCTTCCGAAACACAGTCGCGCTTTTGTTGAACACAATGCATCGAGACTTGTCAGGAAGGGAGCGCGCCTTCTCTTTTCTCTTTTTCCAACAAATAATATCATTTCCGGTACAAAGAATTGAGCATCGGGGAAGGGGTTTCATTCCAAAACAGCGGCGATTATCGAAGCTATCATACGGAATAATGTAACACATCGATCAATAACAACCGAGACTAACCCAGAGAGGGCGCTCGTAGTAAACCAGTAACCAGGTCTTTCTAGAGTACTAACCTTTGCTTGAAACGTGTCAAAATTTTAAGTCGATCGGACCAGGAAAAAGGTTTTTTGAAGTGAAGTGAAAAAGGTTTTTTCCAAGTGGGTGCCGCGATTGCTTTCGATGGAACAAAAATCGATGATTCAGAAAGCTGTTTATCGCTATTTACTCGCAACAA
>BMAW01000842.1:142453-157754 GCA_019974015.1 Nephila pilipes | reverse complement strand
ATGCAAAATGGTGAGCGAAATTGATATACCCACAGATCGAAGATCGAATCTTAGGTATATTCTAAGTTGAGAAAAAACGTTGTTCTTTTTCTTCAAAGAGGGATTTGTTTTGTGTTTTATTAAATAAATTTGAAGATATATTGTATGGGGGGAGGGGGTATTTTCCCATCTTTCTCCGAAGTGCAATTTAAACAAGGTACTATAACTCAAAATAGAAGGTACGTTGAAGAGTGCCTATTCTAACACTTTAGCTGGTGTTGCATAGATAGATAACGGTATAGAATGTAAATATTACGTAGATATGTCTTGAAACAGACACAAATAAAAATTTATTTATTCGTAGAAAAGCCTTTATTTTTTTTAAAAAAAAACACTTAATATCAATTTCTGTTCTTTTCTTTCCACTTAACATTAATCATTTGTGTTTGCCTAAACACTAAAAACATTTCTGGATATAAAAAAAATTCTATTTTTAAATATATTTGTAATACTATGACACGGGCATATATCATTGAGATTTTACATCCTAAAAATTTTAAATAAATCCAATAAATACGTGGTTTTCACCTTTAGCTTGTACAGTGTAGGAGACTATATTTGGAACATATTTTATGGGGGGGGGGGGGGTTAATTCGTTTAAAAATGAAAAATATTATAAAATATGCTGCTTCTTATTAAATAAAAAAACCAGAATATAATATTTGCTCAGTCGGGACGACAGGTAGCGTTATTAGCGCTTCACCTAACTGTATATGTATGGACAGCGAATTGCGCATTCAAATCCTTGAAATTGCCTTACATGCAGCTTTAAGAAATATCACAAAAGCCAGATGATGTATGCTTAAAAAAAGATACCTCGGGACAATTTAATCAATTACTTTCGAAAAACATAATCAAAAATTATCCATTTTCATATAAAAAAATCCTTAAATGACATAAATAACATCAAAATTAAATATCTCGAGTACTACAATGTCTATAATAACATGTAAAGACCATGGCAAATCTTCTTGAACTCCTATGAACCCCCAAATTTCTTTTTTATTCTCTAAAAAATTTAATTTAATTAAAAATTCTTTATTTTTATATTGTTATTCTTTTTTCATCTTAAATTCCACTTTCAAAGCAAAACCAAAAAAAAAAAAAAAAAAACTTTTCCAAACCCCAAAAGAATATTCTCCTTTAAATTATTTTAAGCTTCATTATGGACAGCCAATAGCAATCGAAAGAGTCAATTCTCTGCGACCAGTAGAATAACATCTACTCGTCACTCAACATCCATTCTGAAATCACCCAAAACCTGTCTTTTGCAACTACTTTCGATTACATCTGCAACAGATAATATGAATTCAGCATCCTTCCAACCCAATCCAATAGCAATTCTAGTCAGAATATAGATTACAGTACGTATTAAGACCATTTTCAGCCAAGCATCATCACAGAAATCCAAGATTAAGACTAAATGAACGCTTTATGCCTCAAACGCTAGTAGATATGCAACTTCAACGTCTACGTCAGTGTGAGATTGAAAAAAGACGTAGACCGTATGTCTATGTTGTGAGCTTGGCCCAAATACTTCTTTAAAACTGAAAAAGTATAAAATAAAACTCTACATTTCCAATTAAACTAAGTTGCTCTGTTTTGTTTATGGAGAAATTATTTGATTAGAACATATATTCGGTAAAAGAACAAGGAACAAATATAAATGTTAGAGAAATCTTCAATCTAAAAATGTTTTCAAAATTTTGGTTCTATTCCTTAACTATACGCGAGAAACACACCTGAGTTTTTCATATAACTACGAGAAGGATTTAAAAAAATATTTGTGACTGAAGACAGAAGGAATTGTTTATACAAGTTTCTGTTAAAACTGTGTTCTATCCTGTGTTAAAAACAAATAAGATACTGATTAATAGGTAATTCGTAGGTAATATTTAATATATATAAATTAAATATTACCTAGAAATTATCTACGACTATTAACGTTGATTTTTTAATTACAGGAAGTCGTAGATAGAAGTAACCTACTGTATGAGGTTTTTTGGTTCCAGTGAGAACACTGTTTATTCATTTAGATGAGATAGAGTATACATATTTTATGAATATGCATATTTTAAATGGACAAGGCAATAGATGCAACACCACCGCTTCAATTTCTACGGAAGGGAGCGAATTTTTACCGTATATGTTAATTTATAAAAGGAATTTTTAGGGATATTTCCAGATCACGGGATAACTCACGTGGTATAAGGTGGAGGCATAATGAGGGATTTTCATAACGTCTATCAGTCTTGTAGGAATTACTTTCACAAGAATTATGATTTCCGGAAAGTTGTTTCCACAGATTTTATGAGCGTGATCGCATAAATTAAAGGATAATTTGGAAGTGGATTAGAAAATAGGAATGATCTTTTTACTTTTGAGTTAGGAGTTAGAGAAAGGGAAAACTTAGGAAATAAAAATTATATATTTATGTGAAATCATTACTCACACTGTATATTTATATATATATGTGTGTGTATGTATATAAATATAAAATTTTGGTAATTTCTTACTAACATCAAAGCCAATTCTTTAACAGATATGCTAGACATTGGTATAATATTTAAAAAACTTGTATTATCATAAGAATAATTTTTATAAGAAATGTGGGTTTTTTTGCGCATTTTAAAGAACGAATCGCAAATACCATATAACCATGGCTATGCATTTCAAAGAACACAGTGAGATTTGTGATATACGCTTACTATCCTTCTAGCCGTTTTACAGACACATAAAAGTTGTTACAGGGAAGAAACGTAAGTCTTTCAAATCTGCAAACATTATATGTCTAGAATCTAAACTTCCTTTTGAATAAATTTTAAAAGATTTTTTTTTTTAAAAACACTGTTTGGAATTTGTGAGCATTAGGGCACTTTTACAAAATTTTCTCACAAAAGTTTCTTACATTTAAACATTATAACAAAAGTTAAGCAAAATTTAGATAATTTCCACCGAGTTTTCGAATATATTACTGATAAAAATCACAACTTTTTTATATAGATAATACACACATCTTAAATTCAGAGCTGTTCAAGTCTAATTTTCTATCTGTAAAAGAACTGAAATTTCTTTTTAAACCATATACTGTTAATATTGACATGATTTCAATCAAATCATTGAGCCGCACACTCACACACGCACATCTGTTTATGAAGGCTGATCAAAAAGTTCTTGAGTTTATAATGGAAAATACAAATGGGAAAATTCACCGTGTAGTGTTGTTCATCGCTCGTTTTTCTATTTTCAAAGAATTTCATAGTTGCCTTGACCACGGACAACATGCTGGCCTTCATATCCAAAAAATCATCGGCAAA
The DNA here is from genome assembly GCA_019974015.1 of Nephila pilipes. Lineage (NCBI taxonomy): Eukaryota > Metazoa > Arthropoda > Arachnida > Araneae > Nephilidae > Nephila > Nephila pilipes. The sequence continues at coordinate 154,398 of BMAW01000842.1, read as the reverse complement.
AATTTTCCGGCCGACGTGACCGTCTTCTTCTTCCTTGGAGCAGATTCACTTTAAGTATCCCATTGTTTTTACTGTTTATTGGTTTCCGGTGTTTAATGAAATAAGATGTCATCGGCAGCGACAACTCGAAGTGGCAATCAAATTATCAAATTTTGATTTAGCAGCAAACGACTTCCAAATAAAAACCAACCTATAAAAAAGTGTCAAATTTGTTCCGGTGCAATTTAACTGATGACTGCATACAATGGTCAATAACAACTTACCTTCAAATGTGTATCAATCCTCAAAAATAGACATTTTTGGTACAGACAGGTACATTTTTGAATATTATAAATATTTGTGTGTATGTGCACTTTATAATAACCCCAGAAAGACAATCTCTCTCTCTCTCTCTCTCTCCAGGCAAAAAGAATAAACTAATTTAGAGTAATTTATGTTATTCTCTATAATTATTTTAATACATGCATTTTATTCACGTAAATTAAAAAATAGTATTAACAGGATTTTTTTTAATTAATGACTTAAGTAAGATGGATTTATTCTTATAATTTATCAATAAAAATAAAATATATATCAGGATTAATTCTAGTTGCAGGAGCGTAATTTATTTTGTAAAGATTACGCTATTCAATAGATAATGAGAATTTTGCGAGGGTGATTGAATAAGTACTTTTATTTGTTGACAGATGGCAACATTAAAGTAAATTGTTGCAACTATTAAGTGCTGCCAACTGTTAAACGGAGCCGAAACAAATTTGACGTTGATTCATAAGTTAGTTTTGATTTGGTAGTCATTTTCCGCCAAAACAAAATTTGATTATTGCCGCGCCGAGTTGTCACAATTGGTGAGACTTTGATTCATTGTTTATGCATCGGAATCAAGCAAAAATCAAAACGCTGGGTTGCTTACGGGGAATCTTTTCCAAAAAAGGCGAAGATGGTCTCATTGGTTAGAAAAAGTTATGATTTTGAATTTTTGATGTGCGAAAGGCGTCATGATCACGAATACCGGTAACTGATACAGCTGTTCAGCGAGTTACAGAAAAACAAACCATTTTCGATTCTACAAGCACTACTTCTTGGAATTTTTAAGGATTTATTGAACGATTCTCGAAAAAAGATAATAGGTTTACTCTAGAAAGTAAATTTTTATATAAAATAGCAACTTTTCTGCTTATAAATGAAAAAAAATATCCGAATCACTCTATAATCGTAAAGCGACTACTATTTTTCGAGGAACTTAACCCTCTCGGGCTTCTATCCCCTGTGAAATGGCTATTATTTGTAGTGAGACTGAATTTTGGTCTTACACTTGCCCAGAAGTTAAGGATTTAATATTAATAAAATAAGTTAGTGTTACAGTGCAATAGCTTTGAAATTAAATTAAAGTTGAGATGAATGCTGTATAAATGATAATTATATTATAATATCACTAGTTATTACTACTAGTGTTGTTAAAAACAAATTAGAAGGTGAAGTACTTGATTTAGGCTTAGGTTATTGCAGCAGTAATCTATTGGATTCCTGCTTACTTGTTCAGTCTGGTCGCAGTGAGAGCGCGGTCTGTGATTGGTCCATGGTGTGGTGTGTTAATTCTGTATATATAGGTGGGTGAGTAGGGGTGGTTTGGCTTGTGTTATCGGTGTTTATGTATGAAACGTGATGTTTAAAGTGAATTATAGTATTAGAATTTCTCTTGGTCTGTGTAATTGTGGGTTATTTCTGAGTGGGGTATCACTCTACAATTGATTAATAACACACACACACACATATATACATATATATACACAAAAATACCAAGGGACGCAAGCTATTGATACAAAGCTCACACAGGGGAAAGCAGAAATTGTTTCACGAGTTAACACAAAAAAATGAAACTAAATTGAATTAAGTAGTTGTCGTTATATTAGTTATTAGTTAGCAAGTTTAAAATTGTGCTCCGTAAGAATAGATTTCGAACATTTTCTCAACGATTCCATTTATTAATCCTTCAATTATTTTTCATCTTCCAAGAAATAAGAAGTCACTAATCATGACCTTTTAATAACATAATAAAAACAAAATCAAAAATTACAAAAAAAAAATGTTCTCTGCAAAGTTTTGCATCGAACAGATTTAGCCACCTAAGGTGCGCTTTTCTTATAATTATTATTAAATTACTGAATTAAATAAAGACAGAAAAAAAATAACGTTTTTATATGGTGGCAAAAAGTTTTTTAAAGAAAATTATTGAAATATTAGTAAAAACTGGTCGCAAATGTCTAAATATTGCATTGTTAGGCAAGTAAGAACGCTTCCTAAAATTTCAGAGCTCTAGCTTGATGGGAAGTTGGTTAAATTAACGATAGAAAATTTGATGACACTCTGATACACGCACAGACAGACACACACCAAGTGAAATACATAAAAACGTAAAAACTAACTATAATTAATTAATTCATCCGGTAAATTAAATGGATGGAATGCAGTTTAACCCAACCAACCTTGGCGACAAGAATTATTTGGCGGTATTTTGCCAAATGTGGCTTCCCTGGTCCATTATACAGACTTAACTTTCAGCCAAAAAAAATCGCCAAGTTTAGTGCCAATTTTTGAAATCGCGCCAAGTGGTTGGGCTAAACTGCATTAGTAAAGAAAATATTAGTTAAAATTTGTCGCAAGTGTCTAAATATTGCATTGTTAGGCGAGTAAGAACGATTCCCAAAATTTTAGAGCTCTAGCTTGATGGGAAGTTGGTTAAATTAACGATCGAAAATTTGATGACACCCACGCATCCACACACACCAAGTGAAATGCATAAAAACGTTTTAATATAAAAACTAAAATAAATGATAAAATATCGAGAAAGGGACAATAGTAAACTTTTCCAATACTAAAATTAAAGCAAACGATAAGTTTTTAAATTGAATATATTTAAACCGATTATAATTAAAATTGAAATATATGATAAAAATTGAAGTGATCAGGTACGCCAAAAGTGATGCACCTAAAATTATAGCTCCTTAGGCTATTAATATTTAATATATATTAAAATTATTTGACTCCAAAACATTCCAAGATGGAAGCCAAACTAAAAAGACGTAGTTTGAAATTCTTGAGGCAAATAAATAAAAAATAAAAAAATAAAAAAAAAAAATAGTAAAAATAGCCACATCACAGCTATCTTAAAATTCTGAATAATGTTATTTCCTTTCAGTCATATCTTGATTCCTGTTTACATATTTTAAGGTAATATATAAATCGATAAGTAAATAAAATACTTAATTTTTATATTTGTTTCACTTCGATCCAATAAAAAAATTGGGGAAATTTATTACGATATATATTTGAAAATTGAGTTCATTATGGTGAAAGCAGGTATGAGACATGTATTACATATACTTTATTTCAATCTAATAAAAAATTCAGGAGAAATTTATTATGACGTATTTTTGAAAATTGAGCTCATTACTGGTGAAAGCAGACATAAAAATATACGCAAAAATAAAATAAGTCTTTGAGAAGTGGTCAGGTACGAAATTTTTGGTTTAACTAAAACAATAGCACCTTTAGATACCTAATTAATTATTTATCATTATATTGATTATTAATTAGTAAGTTTAAAATTGTACACAGTAAGAACTGATTTCGCGGACTTTTTCTCAACAATTCCATTCAACAGTCTTTCAATCATTTTTCATCTTCCAAGAAATAACTAAACGTGGCCTTCTTATTTTATAACAATAAAAGAGAAATCAATATTCTTAGGTTTTTAAAATCAAACATCTGAAAGTTCCACAAACCCAAATCTAACCAATCTTCAAACAAAATCTTGTAAGTCAAGGAAAGACCCCCTTTTGATCAGCCCAAACGCCTAGAAACAAATCATGAACGGCTGTTAGCCAAGATGAATATCACCCAGCTATACTTTGTTTCTGAATAATTTCAAATTCCCTAAAACTTCAGAAAAATCCCTCTCCCCTTCCCCCATTGGAGGCATAAACGAATACCAAGGGAGTTAAAAAAGTTCAGATGCAAAAGAGGATTGCCGTCGTTTGGCTTTTTGTTCCAACCACCCTTTCCTTCCACCCCATTATCGTTTGCTCCAGAGCTGGCTGTACCATTTTTAAAGAGTGGGGCGGGTAGAAACGTTTATACAAAATATGTAAATGGAGAACTCCTTATTCTCTGATGGGACATATGAAAATGATAGGCCTATTACTGGATGTAGAAAATAGCTATAGTTAAGATTGACGAGCGTACGGTTTGATACTAAGGATGCATAAAAAATCTCACTAAGTCCCTGGTCGCGGGTCTGGAGTTGGAAGTAGGTTACGTCATAGCTTTGTGTCGGTTGAACCTTGCCTAATGCTATAAAAGCGTAGCGATATTTGTGGCGAAATGGTTTAGGGAGGGAAGGTCTCGAAGTTCATGGGAATTTTGAACTTTTTCTGGAAGATTTAAGAGGGAGGGAAATGTATAAGCAAAAGTTGTTTTGGGAAATATCCATTGAGAATGTTATCAACTATTTATTACGTGGCAATTCTTTGTTTTTTGGAACTACTTTGTTACATTTTATATTCTGTTGGAGTTTATGTTGGTTATTTCTTTTTTTTTCTTTTTGGATTACTGGCGTATGAAATTTCGTTAAATCTGCAGAAGTGATTTTAAAATGAGTTTGGAAATGTATGAGAGGCCCGCGTGTGTGATGGAATTTGGAATTTTGCTTTTATTATATGGAATGTTTTGATGAGGGAGCTCTTTTATCATTAAAGAGTCTGCATCTGGTATAAGAAATGGGCCGTATAATAAGGCAAACGTAGTTTCATGGGCCATTACCCGTAATGCTGATCCTGAAGTGGTTTTGGAGAACTTTAAATTTAGACAAAATAAATTGTTGGCCAAACCATCGAAAACGTTATTGCAGAATTTTGTTTTTATAAAATTCAGTAATGATGTATATAAATGCATAAAGCAAACGAAATAAAATTATGAAAGTTAGAGCATTTATTCTAGATTCAGATTATTTTCCTTTTAATCAAGCCGTAGATTAAACGAGAGAAAAAATCTAGGTACATCAAAACTAATTTATAAATTTTATCTATACAAAGAATACAAAATATTTACTAATGCTAATAAATGTATGATATTAATCTACGCCGACCTGTACTATCTATACCAACCAATACATGAGTACAATATTTATCTATGTCAAACAATCTATATGAGAGAAAAAACCATACGTATTAAATAGTATATGAACATATGATATTGAATATTTATTAACATCACACTGCGAAGCAATACGACATTGGGCTGGGCCAAGTTTTTTGCGCAGTGGTTCTACTGTAATTTTGATGTAGCAGATTTCCTCTATGTTGTAGATTTCCTTATTATTGTCTGTTTTGGGGAGATTCAATAAAAATAAAGGCATGGGTTTTCCTGTTTTTTTGTTTTTCATATTAAAGCATTCTTGAACGTGGATGTTGTAATTTTTTAGGTTGTTTATGATTTCTATTGGTGGCATATCAGCAGGCATTCCTCTGATGACAATTCTTAAGAATTTCTCATTGGGAAGTTGGTTGGTATAACCCTGTAGATTATTCTGGTCAATGAATCGTTTGATTATATGGTAGGCTGTAGGGGTGGGAGGGAAGATTTTTAGGCTGGTTTCGGTTAGTTTTGCCCTGAGCTTAAGTCCAGTGAGGTTTTGGAGTTCTTTAAGTAGGTTCGTAGTGTTTGAAGGGTTATCAATAGTGATCGGAGGTACTTTAATTTTCTTGGTTTGATCCAGATTTGATTCTTGTGATTGGTTTTGAATTTGACCGTGGATGGAGGTTGAAGGTTGATTTAAGTTAGAAGGCTGAGTGGAAGCCGATGACGGGATAGATTGTATTTCCTCGTCTGATGAAGAGAGGGCTTGAAATTTGTTCTTGAGTTCGGTTGTTCTTTCGGTTTTTTGTCTTTTAGGTTGTTGGCTTTTGATGGGAGAGGACTGTTTTTTTAGATTTTTTGACTTCTTTGAATTCGTTTTTATTTTCTGTATTCATTCCCCATGCTTGGGAGACTTCTTTAAAGAAGGAAACTTCAGAGGCAATTTCGTTGGTTTTAAGGGTATGGAATTTACTTCTTGCTTTTTCGAGTAAGTTATTTAACTCTTCAAAGAGCTCGCTTTTATCTTGGGGGCTACTGAATTTAATACTATCTAATTGATTTAGTTTTTCATCAAGAAGAATACATATTTTAAATATGTCAGATGAGAACTTGGCGGTTTCTAATTCGATATTGATTGCATCCAAGTTTAACATTTTAATAAAGAAATGAAGCGACTCACCTGTGTTAGGCTCCGCTTTTTCCAGAGATGGGTTGGAGGCATCGTCATTGTCCGTGTCCATGGTTGGGGTATCCTGGGTGCAGGGCACCGTCAATCGGGCTCAAATCACAACCACAGAGTGGCTTGATTCGAAGTTGAAAAAACAAATTTTTTCTCAGATATGTTTTCCAAGTTGAGAGTTCTCAGTCAACTTTTTTTTTTTTTTTGCTCAAAAGTCTGTGCAGTTTATCAATATCGTCTCCCATGGAGGTTACGAAAGTAAAAATCAGAAGTAAATCATCATACTGGTAGGCTGAACAGTTAGAAAAGAAGAATTACACGTCCGTAACAGTTGGCTAGACCGGAGTGTCATACAACATATCAACGCAAAACCTTAAGGGCCCCTCGAAAGAGGAGAAGAATCGCCGTCTGCAACAGTCGGCGTCTGGAGGCGGAATAGATCTATAGATGATGTACCTCGCCATTTTGAAACTCGTTCAAGTGACGTGGAGAACACCTGAGCTGACACCTATCTCTCCAAACTTTCACACCACGCCAACGGGAGGATTTGGAATTTCGACCAGACTTAACGAGCAACAGCCCCGCAATACGACTGGTCTTTAGTGACATCAGGGCTCGAACCCGCGACTCGACGAAAACAACACCGACTGCGAGTCCGCGACCTTGACAACTAGGCTACCGGATAGCAAACCTATAAATGAGGGTAATAACACATGGATCAATAAGTCCCGAGACTGTGCGGTCGTTTTTTTGCGATTTCCTCCTTCAAACGCACCAGCAAGTCAATATAATAATTACTGTTGATCGATTTACCTTTTTCGAGGTAGTCAATGAAAATCACGCCATGCGTATCCCAAAAAACTGACGCCATGACTTTGCCAGCTGACTGCTGCGTTTTTCCACGCTTTGGAGCGGGTTCATCGTGTGCAGTCCACTCGGATGACTGTCGATTGGACTTTGGAGTGTAGTGATGTATCCATGTTTCGTCCATGGTCACGTAACGACGCAAGAAATCTTTTTTGTTGCGAGGAAATAGCGATAAACAGCTTTCTGAATCATCGACTCGTTGCTGTTTTTGTTCCATCGAAAGCAATCGCGGCACCCACTTGGAAAAAACCTTTTTCATGCTCAATTTTTCATGAAGGATAGTAAATACACTTCCATCTGTGTCATCACAGCAATCTCACGGAGCTTCACTTTACGATCTTTCATTATAATTTTTGTCACTTCACTCACATTTTCCGGTGTAACGGCTTCCACAGGTCTACCCGAGCGTTCCGCGTCATTTGTGTCGATACGACCACGTTTAAACTCGGCAAACCCCCGACAAATCGTTGCTTTTGATGGACAAGAGTCCGGGTAACATTTTTCAATCCATTGTTTCGCTTGCACGGTGTTTTTACCCATTAAAAAACAATGTTTTATCAGAACACGAAACTCGGTTTTTTCCATTTTTTAAACAAACTACAAAACGACTTTACTCCAACCTCGATAACTCAGCTGTTTCTGGTCCGATCGACTTAAAATTTTGACACGTTTCAAGCAAAGGTTAGTACTCTAGAAAGATATGGTTACTGGTTTACTACGAGCGCCATCTCTGGGTTAGTCTCGGAACTTATTGATCCATGTGTTATGGCCACTGATTTCTGTATTACCTACACTAATGACTGTACCTGCATGATAGCTTTTTTCGTGTCATATGTTTCACCCTTCAATGGTTATGAACGAGCCCAGCTTGTCAATCGAATAGCGTGCCATTATGGACACTGACGAGTTCAGCTCGTCCGAAGTGTTTCGACCCAAATGGTCTCAGCCGAACCCTACTCGGACAACGAAACTTTTCCCCAATGGACGCTGAGTTTGGTCCGCTTATATTATCCTGTGTTGTTCGTGTTACAAACTATATATACTGGCAAAATTTAATAGATTTGATAGAGTAAAGACAGTGGTACGGGTACCGTAATTTTTTTTTTTTACATAATATGGAAAAATGTTACCGATCCTGTTGTTAATCTAGTCATTTTTCTTGTGTAATTTGACGAGAGTTTGTAACTGAAAAAAGGCGGAAAGAATTTGAAATAAATATAACAATTACATGTTTCATAAATCTTAAAATTGCGTGTTTTATTTAGATATTTAATTAAATATTTTACAAACTAATATTTATAACATTTAATGTTTACTGAATTGTTTAAAAGTGCAAGTTGTGACGCCCGCCCGACCCGGGCTTCATCTTGTGCCATAACTAGATTCAATTATTAAACACTACGACACAATAACAAATCAAAGAGACACTAGAATAATATTTACGAAATTTATTAACTTATATTTACTATGACAACAACTCACTATGCTCTTCTGGGGAATATTTCAAATAACTAAATTCAACCCACCAATAGTAATCCAACAGACTCTTACCACTAATCCTTCCTCGACTACAACTCAGACTCTGGATCAACTGTTGAAAACAGCCGTAAATGAACCTCTTGCAACAATCTTTAATCTGACCCTCTATTCTAACCTCTCTTTCCACTTCTCCTTCCGCTTATCTATAACTTCAGCTTCACTTCTCCTTCAGCCTCTCTATAACTTCAGCTTCACTTTTCCTTCAGCCTCTCTATCGCGACTTTCATTCGGAGTTTATATATTTCCTAACTTTCCCGTTTCACTTCTTTTCTACCTGCTTTACATAATCACGTTTCATTTTTGTTTGGGCAAAGGTTGTTTAGCAAAAGCAATCAATCTCAATTAAAAGTCCCCAAGGTTAGTGAAGAGAAAACGCGTATTGCCCAATGTCACAAAGTTACAATTGGTGTCGATATTACATCAATACACCGCAAATAATTGCTTAAATCTTAATATTTTAAAAACTAATATTTGTAATATTTATCCTTCACTGAACTGTTTAAAAGTGCAAGTTAGAATTCGTGTAAATATTGTATTAATATACCTCAAACATTTCTTTAGAAACTATCCGTATCACCGTCAGAAGAGAGTGACATTTTCGAAGGCCACTAGGGAGAAAAAGGTTGCAACTTTCAGCGACCGTTTCATCGTTGCGCTGCGCGTCATAGGATAGCGTAAACTGTTGATTCGCCTAACCGTCAAAGGGTTATTATATTTAATTTTATGCTTATTCTTCTCTTTCTAATCACTTTTTTTTATGTGTGTTAGGTCTTGTAAATATATCACAAAATAGTTCGTATATTAAGGGGAACTAGAATCAAATGAATATGAATTAGAATTCTTTCCTTATCTGCATTTCATTCATTATACAACACTATCTTTATGTGATGTTAAAGAATAGAACCCGAAACTGGAACACTTTTTCGAATAAAAAGCACTAGGTAATTAATTTTACATTCTGACTTCGTTATCCTTTAGAAAATAGCATACTTCATAACCCTTCCCATTTCTATCCGAATCAATCCCCTTCTTCTGGTACAAAATGTGTCCTGTGTTTCGTTTCCTATATTGTAAAGCTAAATGTCCTTTAAACAACACACATGCAAATAAAATATGGTGTATTTTTGGAATGTTACAAAATCACAAACATATGTGAAAAATTGAACAGTTTTCTGCCTGGAAATATGTTCGAAGTGCTGGTCAGATTCTTTGACATTTGGCGAAGTGTTATGATTGTTTTTTGACGTTGCACAGAGTAGAAACACGAAGGTTATTGGCAACGGACCTCGTAATTTTGAACCTCGGTCAAGGGACGAGGATGCTACCTGAGCTGGCACCTCTCTCTCCAAACTGATATTAGGTGAAAAATGAAGTAAAACTTGATGGAAATAATTTAACGCCCACATGAAGGGGTGGACAATTGTTTTTTTTTCTCGGGGCCACTTTGTGGAAGTAGGAACTAGTGGTCAGATACCTCTTTTAAAATGATTGCATTCATTCGTTAACTGCTTTACAGAAAATATATAAATAGCACCATAAAAATCAATAAATGTAAATTAAATAAATTAGTTGCAGTTTTATAAAATTTACTTATTGTGCTAATTTTACATCATCTATAAGCCGCCACGCTATAACTGCAAGCCCATTTAATTTTAGAGTCAATTTGCAGTGACTCTCTTCTACAACAGCGCCAAAAGTTAAAACGCCTCACTTAACTGCCAGATGAGACGTATTTTCAGCCTAGTTGGTGGTGGCGCAGCAAAAAGCGACCGGTCAACTTTCCTTCGGATCCACTGAACCAGAGTTTGAAACAACGTTCCCGCATCACCCACAACTCTCTCCCCCTCCAAGGGGTAGAACAATATCCCCGATGCCTCGGAGCTGACGTCCTCATCCGCAGTGGTGACTCAGGACTCGAACACTAAATGGCAGCACAGCCTATACCTACTGTCTGCATATGCTCCCAACACAAAAAACTTGCCTTTGTATGTCTAACTAAGACAATCGCACACAAATCGCGACTAGTGATATTCCGGCTCTGGCGCACGTGTCAACAAGACCCGCCACTCAACACGAGACAGCCGATGACTAAAAATGGTAACTGTCCCAAGCAAAACGTAATTCAACAGGGAGGGGATGTATATCAATTGCAGTAATGGCTGGAAAGAAAAGCAACCTTCTGCACAAACCAACGTTTCTCTTCGTATCATCACGATGATACTGGAGGGGGAGAATGCAGCGACTCTCTTCTTCAACAACATCAGAAATTAAAATGCCTTGCTTAACAGATAGATGAGATGTCTTTTCTGCCTAGTTGGTAGAGGCGTAGCAAAAAGTGACCGGTCAATTTCCCTTCGGACCCAAAGGATCAGGTCTCGAACAACGCTGCCGCATCAAGATTATCTACAACTCTCTCCCCCTTCACGGGGTACGGGGTAGAATAACATCTTCGGTGCCTCAGAGCAAAAGTCCTCCGCCGCAAGTTTAATAAGACAAGCGTACTTTATTACACATTTCTACAATTACTTTTGAAATCAGGAGTGAAATTATTTGTAGAGTGACTCATCTCAGACTGCAAGTGAATGTCTGTCAAACAGCATCTACATTTACTCTACATTAACAGTCAACTAATGTCACAATATTATACATTTCATTCACTTTGTGATCTGGTTACGTGTCAATAAGTTAAAGCTGCAATTTTCCCTGTGGTGTGTTAATATCAACAGTGATGCGATAAGAGAGTGAATTGAATTTGAGCTCAATTTTCCTTAAGTCGTGAAACCTTCTGATGACCTCGTCCCCCAAACTCTACAGCGGATCCCTAATCTTAGCAAAAACACTTTCATGCACTTTCTGGTTTCCTTATAAAGGAAAATGATTATAATTTTCTTCTCCTACTTGCTTTGTAAATAGATCTAGTTTTGCCTTGAATGATTTTATGCATGGGAAGGAAATTTCAATTCAAGCTGATATTTTCCTGACTGCCTTGGAGGGCCACAAAGAAGGGCCGCTATTTGCCTACACTTGTTCTTGTATAAAATGATGAATCACAGATGGTCACAAGGGAATGATGAATCACATGTTTGATAATGATGATAATCATGAATCACGTGTTTGATAATGATGATAATCATGAATCACGTGTTTGATAATGATGGTAATGATGTATCACATGTTTGATAATGATGATAATCATGAATCACATGTTTTATAATGATGATAATCA
>BMAW01000842.1:121480-142443 GCA_019974015.1 Nephila pilipes | reverse complement strand
CATGAATCACATGTTTTATAATGATGATAATCATGAATCACATGTTTGATAATGATGAATCACAAGTTTCACAGAGGGTGAGAACTAAAACATGGTATCATTGAAATTTGGATTTGGTAACCGTGTGTGTCAAATCAAAACTAACTTATGAGTCAAATTTATTTTGTATCCGTTTAATTGAATCAGTTCGTTATGATAACACCAACTTACCCTTGCATCGGCATCGGTTGTCAAAAATGTTTACTTTCTGAACTACTATCATAAACAAAATTATAAAAATAGTGGCGACTCTCTTCAACAACAGCGCCAGAAGTAAAAACGGCTTAACAACTTGTCCGAGAGGGACGTCTCTTTTACTGTAGCTTGTAAGAGGGCAACAAAAAGTGACCTGTCAACTTTTCTTTGGATCCTCTGGTCCAGGGTTCAATATGCCACCGTCACCAATTTCAAATAACTCTCTCTCCTTCCACGTGGTCGGCGGCGGCACTCTTCAGCAACAGCACCGAAAGTTAAGATGTCTTAAATGCCCCCTAAGTGGGAAGTCTCTTTTGGTCTGGTTGATAAAAGCGAAGCAAAAAGCGATCGTTAACTTTCTTCTTCGAACCCAGTAGTCAAGGGTTCGAAGAAGACAACAACCAAGATCAACTCTCTCTCTCTTCCACGAGGACACACAGGTGACTCAGGACTTGAACACTCGATGGCAGCACAGCCTGGAACTACAGGTTGCATATTCTAAAAATTTTATCCCTGTAAGTCTAACTAAGTCAAATGCACATAAATCACAACTCCGGCTATGGCGCAGCACGTTTATTCCAGCTTCGTGATATTCATGCTATGGCGCACGTGTCAAAGAGACACACCACTCAACTCGAGATAGCTAATGATGTCAATTGGGAACTATTCAAACCTAAAACTCTATACAGCAGGGAGGAGACGTATATCAATTGCTGTAATGATTGGAAAAACGACCTTCTCTACAAAAATCATTCTGAATATTTCCCTTCATATTATCACAGTTTTACTGGAGGAGTAGTATGCGGCGTCTCTCTTAAACAATAGCTCCAGAAGTTAAAACACCTTAATAACTAACCCGAGGGGACGTTTCTTGCTGGTAAAGGTGTAGAGAGAAGGAACCGGTCAACTTTCTTCTTCGAACCCAGTGGTGAAAATTTGGAAACATCCCCGGTAACCAAGGTCAACTATCTCTCCCCCCCCCCACACACACGAAATCTAAAATATCTCATCACGAAAATCTATGTGATAATTTATATCCTATGGAGTCTTTGATCACATTCAAGGAAATGTTAGGTGAGAATAATTTTTAAGTAATTTATTTATACACAACCAGTTTTTCTTTTTCTTTTAGATATTAATTACAAATAATTAACAAACCGTTAGTTTTAAGTGACACATAATTAGAAAACCCGCCTCATTGATTAGAAATTCTTCAATAACACATTAATCGCGAAGCGAAGCCTGCGGAAGTGATATCTAAATTAAATTAGCTAAGTGTTTAAAGATGAGATAGACGCACAGTTAAGTAATCTTTTTTTTCCAGCTTATAAGTAAGGTCGTTACTCCGATTTCTATACGTATAACGTATCCATAGGAACCGCACATTTTAAATAAAATACCTTTTAAAGAACACGAGAAACCTTTCAAACTTGTTATGAATAAATCTAAAGGGAAAATATTGCGAGGATGGAATCTTATTTTCATCAAAATTGTTTCATTGTTTTATGCTAATGTTTAGTGACAGGTAAGATCAAATATAATCTCGGAATTCAAGATATGAATCCTTTGACCTTCTAAAACTAATTCGAATTTAGAGCGATATATCTTAAGCGACAATACAAAGTATTCAAGACGATTTATATTTTTTAAAGTTAAGAAATTTCAAGAGTCAAAATATTACGTCGTAAGGCCATCAAAAGCAAAACTATGCACTCTAAATCCCAAAAATAATTACAGGCTCGATATTTATTTAAAATTCGAAACATTTCACTTCTCAACTCTTTAATGCCTATTGTTTAACGCAAGAACAATTCTGTGCAAGACAGTCCAATCACAAAGCTGTAATTTTATTTATTTGGTTGGCTGTCGAAGATATTGTTTAGTTGTATTATTGTTGTAGAAGAAATATTATTTTTCACTTCTCACCATTTTTAAAAGATGTTTTAAATTCCGAAAAATTTGAGTAATGGCAGCATTTTTAAGCATCTCTTATCAAATTTGCATATCAGAATTTCTTGTGGTTTGAATCCTTGCATTTGATCGCAGATGATTACTTGTTCTAAAAAGTATTTACTCGAATCTAAAATTCGAGTATTTTTCCTTTCAAATGTGTCAATGAAGTACAGGGTATTTCGAAACTCATGGCCAAAAATTTAAGGGCTGATAGAAAATATCTGAATAAGCAATTTTCACCTTGCAAATGCATAAGTAAAGAGCAAGCAGTGGCATGGCATCGCAATGGAAAGGATAAAACGCGAGTTTTCTTAAACATCTTCAATTCTACCGTGGATTTCAGGATGGCGACGTACAGTAATTAGGAATAGGACACATACTCTTGAGATCCACGGTAAAAATGACGATGTGTAATAAAACTCGCACTTAATACTTTCCATTGCAGTGCCGTCTAGCGATTCACCAAGCATTCTCTCCACTTATGCATTGAATGGTGAAAATTGATTGCTTAGATGTTTCCTATCACCCAATAAATTTTTCTTAAGAGTTTCAAACCATCCCGTGTACTGTCTTCGAAAGAATGGGTACTTTACGTTATCAGCTATTTGAAGGGGAAATAAAATAAAATATGTTGATATTTCTGACTTTAATTTACCTTCAACGTTAAGTGAGAAAAATTTGTTAAAAAATTGGCATAAAATAAATTTGGTGTTAATAGGTTTGATTTTAAAACAAATTTAATGTTACATTTCTAACTTTTCAAAGAGAAAACATAACTTGATACAAGTGTGTGTGTGTGAGAGAGAGAGAGAGAGAATTCTTCTGATAAGTTAAAATTTAGTTGTAAAATATTCAGAAAATGTTAGAAGACCACGAAGTACATTCGAAAGTTAAAACTATTTCTGTTCGATTGAGGTGACAAAATCATTCAAAAAAAATAGAGTAAATAAAATTTGTGTTCAGGCTTTAATTCACGAGAGTAATCTCACATTTTTTACCTTTCTAAATACCAAATAAATCTGCAATTGAAGTGTGTGTGTGTGTGAGAGAGAGAGAGAGAGAGAGAGATAATGCTTGATAGTTTAAGAAAACGTTGTTATGAAAAAAAAAATCAAAAATTGTTGGGAGAGCGATTGAAACAGACAACACACAAAATGTAAAGACAATAGAGTTCCCATTCGATTAAAAGGAGAAAATTCACTTAAAAATTAGAGTAAAATAAATTTAGTATTAATGGGTTGAGACACAAAATTAATTTCACATTACTAATATTTCTGACAAGTAAATAAAATTATAAGCGACAAGTAAGAAAATGTTAGAAGCCCGCAAAATAATATCGAAGGCAGCGCAACTTATGTTCGATTAAAAGAAGGAAATTAACTTCGAAATAGAGTAAAATTAATTTAATGTTAATAAGTTGATTCCCAAAAGAAATAGTATATTACTAAAATTGAGAGATAGATAGATTGAGAGAGAGATAGTTGAAATAAATTCTTGATAGATAAAGTAAACTGAGTAAGACAAATCTTTAGAAAGTGTTAAAAAACCTTGAAGTACAGTTGGAGACTGATGTTTAATTAAAAGGGGGGGAGGGGGAATTAACTCCAAAAATAGCGTAAAATTAATTTAGTGTTAATGGGTTGATTCCTAAAAGTAAATGGACATTGTTAACCATGAAAGATTTAGAAATAGGTAATATTTTTGATAGTTAAAGCAAACTTAATCATACAAAAAGTTCAGAAAATGTTAAGAAACCATGAAATGCAAATGAGGGCCGATGTTCTATTCAAGGGATGAAATTAACACCAAGAATAACATAAAATTATTATTGCATTAATGGGCTGATTCCCAGAAGTAATTGTAGATTTCTAACCCCTTGAGAAAGAATAGCAATAAAAAGAAAGCTTAACAATAAAAAAGTTTAGAAAATGTTAAAAGTTTATAAAATGTAATCTAATGCACCATTGTTCCTGTTCAATTAAAGGAAGGAAATTAACGGTAATAATAGCGTAAAATTAATTTAGTGTTAAGGGGTTGATTTCCATAAGTAAATGGACATTACTTACCTTAAGAAATTGATAAATTGAGAGAAAGACAATATTTTTGATAGTTAAAGAGAGAGTAAACTTAGACATAAAAAAATCAGAAAATGTTAAAAACCATGAAATACAGTCGAATGCAACACAGCTGATGTTCTATTTAAAGAAGAAAATTATCTCTAAAGTAACGTAAAATTAATTTAGTGTTAACGTGATGATTCCAAAAGTAGTCGTACAATGCTAGCCTTGAGAGACAGATAGACTGAGAAAGAGGTAATAGTTTTGATACTAAAATGAGCAATCGAAAGTGTTACCCTTCTAACAAATTAGTCATAAAAAGTATGAAAAATATTAAAAAAATGCCATGAAATATAGTTGTAGGCAACACAGTTTTGTTCGATTAAAGGAGGGAGGTAATTAACTACACAAACAGCGTAAAATTAATTTAGAGTTAATTGGCTCATTCACATAAGTAAATGGATATATCTGACCTTGAGAGAGAGAGAGAGAGAGAGAGAGGAAGAAATCCTGATTGTTTCATATATCCTAGTATTCAAAAGTTGCGAAAATGTTTAAAGTCCAAGAAATACAGTCGAAGGCACCACTGTTCCTGCTCGAATTGCCATAGCGAATAAAAAACAAATTAATACATTTCAGAGTTTTATACTACCACTTTCTGTTTCGCCATTTCCTCTCGCGTTATCGTCCCAATCAGATAACCCGTCGATGAAAAGCTATCACCATCCAATTTCCGTCGGACAGACAACATCCGTCTAGCACCGCCACCAAAGGAGAAAGGTCTTCCCGTACCCCAACAAGCGGTACGTGTCGCACTAATTAATAGCATAATGGGAAGAACACGGACAAATCCATAAAAGACATCTGGAGATAATGTTCGGCGGGAGGGAAGAGGTCTTTTTAAGTCCCGTAATTACCATGCAAATCAGGTGATGCAGATAACAAGCCAACGAACGTTCCATTGAAAAGTTTTCAGTGGCTCTTTGTTCGTCGCCGATTCGTAAGCGGGATGCAAAAAGTGTTACAGCAAATGGTGGTTTAGAAGCCGTTATGATTTGAACGAGGAAATGGAGTTTTGGGGGATGGGCTGCATATTGAGGTCGGGTTTGGGAGATAGAACACTGGAAAATTTAGTTTTTAGCGTTTTCTTTGTGTCCTCGATAAAAATCCTGAAGTCAGTCAGATCGTCCTGTCAAATTGACATGTTAATCATCGAGGAGATGTTAGAGTACTCTTTAAATGCATAATTGTTTTCGTTACCCATTAAAACAGATTCTTATTTATTAGTTGAATATGAGTCACATAATAATCCATAGTTTAATATTATTTTTTAAAGAAAATTATCTAAGATTAATCAACAAGTACAACAACAAAAAATGGCGTGAGGGAAGGTTTGTTTAAATGCAATGTCCTCAACGTCTCATGAAGCCTTAACTTCGTCAATTCGTGATTTTTTGTATAAGTTTTACCAACCTCTTACTTGTCGCACACATTCTACAAAATTTGTTCAAAAATCATCGAATTTTTTTATTGATCTGTAACGTTATTCATAAAATTCTAAATCGATTAATATAAAAACACTATATTTTTCTTTAAATGTATTTGTTTTTTTTTTTTTTTAAGAAATAAAATTCTTCATTAACTTATCTTATTTTACCTTATATTTGGCTTTACTTGTACATTCAAGATCGGCAGGTAAGTTCCAATGTAGGCATTTAAGAAATATGCGTGATTATTTGAAGGGGGGAAAGTTATGAACGCTGTAAGTAATTTACATAATCATCAGCAAATAATGATGCATTTATTCATTATCAATAACAGCTATTACATAATTTTTAAAAATTTTATAATTTTTCTGCGTATGATAAAGTTTGAAACAATGCGTGCAGTCTTGCATTGAAATCTTAATGTTTTTCCTCTAATTTTTTTTTCTATTTATAATCAATCTTCTTAAAGGAATACTCTACATTTTGGTAGGGTTTTCTTTATTCTCTGTAGAAAAATTTTAAGAAATGTGTAACCTCTTGAACTACTCATTTTACAAAAATTAAATGCGATAAAAACTAAAATCATTGAAATTCTGAAATAAAATCCTTTCAAAACATGTTCTAAGGGAAACCATATTCTAAATTTACATATTATTGTTGTATAATCAAATCAAAAGCATTGCTTTGCCAGCTGTGAAGTGTGACTTATTGGTCATGGCAACATTGTTTTGTCGAATCGGGGGTTTGAACCCAAGTGCCAACGACGACGTGCCATATAACGAGTTTGATCCCCGTTGAATCTGTCGAGACTCCAAGTTCTCACATTGGTGTGATATGGAAGTTTGGGGCGAAATATACCAGTTGACTTGAGTAATACCATTCTAGAGCAATGGTGTGATCGCGGTAGCCGGATGGTGATGGTTCCAGACCCGCAGCAGGTATTGTTTTCGTCCAGTCATGGGGTCGAGCCTTGATGCTTCTAAAGACCTTAAGTGTAGCGGGGCTGATGCCCGTTAAATCTGTGGAGGCTCACATTCCTTCCTTCGACGTGTTGTGGACTTTTAGAGAGGAAATGCCAGCTCACGTGTCAACCTCGTCACTTGACGGAAGTTCAAAATTATAAGAGCTGTCATCATTAGCCATCGTGTTGTTTCTAAGTGTGTCAACCTTGAACAATCCATTAAATCAAAAGCAGCATGTAATTCATGAATAATCCATTAAATCAAAAGCATCATGTAATCCATGAACAATCCATTAAATCAAAAGCAGCATGTAATCCATAACAATCCATTAAATTAAGCAGCTGTGTAAAATGAAAATGATTCTGCCTCGATAAAACTTAAAATTCCCTTATTTTTTTTTATCTCAAAAGTGTAACTCGTTTGAGACACGGGCACGAACACATTTGTGTGAATTAACTATCACACGACAGTCACGACAATTAATTGGTTAAGTAATTAATCACTCAACCAGAGAGTCAAATGCTTAAGCTATACTTATTCTTATTTAAGTGTAATCAAAAATTTATATTAGTATTACAAATGTAGAGCAGAACCCTCACTCATTCACAACGAAGAATTTTACTTATCTAACCAGTTTTAAATGTGGGTCCGAGTCAGGAATAAACCCTTGTTATATGTATCCGATTAAACATCAGTTCTCGGATAATCATTTTTTAACACTAAAAGTCGAGTTCTAAATTTTTCTCCCTTCCCAGCATAAGAAATATTAAACTTTCAGCATTTTAAGGAATTTTATAATATAACTTTATATATCTATAAATATAGCCAAATTTTAGTTCTTATATGAGAAATCAATCAAATAAGGTAAATAAATAAAATAAATGTAACTCGTAGTATTGCGGACCCGTTCATCAATGTGACATTATTATTAAACAGAACACATGTTCTCTAAAATGTATATTTGTACGTAATATATATTTGCAACTGCATTATTGTACAATGTACTTCGTTACATAACTATTATCAAACTAGTTGCAATCATGTAATATTCAAATCAGACTCATTGAACTACTACTATTGCGCATTAAATATTCGATTAAAGCACTCAAAATGTATTGCATTAGTTATTAGAGTATATTTATACCTCAATAGTGTACGCTGCTATTCATAGCATTTATATTATTTCACTAGCTGGTAAATCCTTTCTTCATACGGATGAATTGAAAAATGGAACAATAAAGATGAAGGAATAAAAGTGTTTTTAATAAAGGCCAACTTTTTTAAATGTAACATACATAATATAATAAATGTAATATAAACTCAGCTTTAATAAGTTAAGTTTGAATTAAAAGACCTCAAAACC
The DNA here is from genome assembly GCA_019974015.1 of Nephila pilipes. Lineage (NCBI taxonomy): Eukaryota > Metazoa > Arthropoda > Arachnida > Araneae > Nephilidae > Nephila > Nephila pilipes. The sequence continues at coordinate 134,387 of BMAW01000842.1, read as the reverse complement.
CATAGCACATCGAGAGGTAAACAAAATACTTTATTTGGTGAATTTAAATTCAAAATTTATAATTAGCGAATTTAGTTTTAATACATTAAGTGTTAATGAATTAAAATGTCAAAAAAATTATTCTTATATTGTGAATAGAAATTGAAAATTAATACGAAATAAAATATGTCAAAATAAAATGAAGTATTCAAAATGAATTTATAATTATTTGATTGTAGCAATGTTATTAAATCGACAAGTAAGCCAAAGGCTTTATTTATAGAAAATTCTAATTTTAAAAAAGTAATAAAATATATTTCTGAGAGTTACTTGTGTCTTCTTAAGCATCAAAGTGACCATCGCTTAAATTTCCATTGTTGATATTTAAACTTTTTTTTATGGTTTTAAGTAATTCTCCAAAAATAGGAAGTAGTTTTTCATTAATGAAGCTAAATCCTGGAGAGTGCAGAGATACCTTGTATCTCACAGATATCTCTGCACTCTCCAGGACCAAGACTCTCCATAGGTCTTGTAGTTCAACAGGACATTTCAATAGCTTTCACATGACGAGTTGTTGTTCTCATTAATATTGTGGATGTATCCTTAAAATCTAAAATGCTTGATTATGTAATTAACAACTTTCCGAACATCTAAACTGCATGATCATGAAACAAGTAAGAGTTGGAATGGAGTTTAGTTCCACCACTTGGCGATGAAAAATTTTTTGGCGATAATTCGCCAAATGTGGAATGTTATAATAGACTTTCCAACGTATGCACGGCTACCCTAAAAAGTCAATAATATGGCTATTTTTAAAATCATGGTAAGTAGTAAATCCACATAACAAACTAAAATAAAAATATAAGTGATATTACAATAGGTTAAAATATCAACAAAGAGAAATTAAAATGGCATTTTAGAACTGAACGTATGAGTATCTCAGGAAATAAAAACAATTGCTAAAATTGACAAATCAGAAATTTTAGTTAGAATTATCTGAGAAAAGAAGAAAATATAATTATCTGAGGCAAAACAATTCACTAAAAATAGCAAATAAGTTCAATTACAACTGAAAGAGAGAGTTAGGCTTAGTAGAATCAACACTCGGAAAAAATTTGACCAACAAAAATAACAATAAAATTACTACGAACGTCAATAAGAGAACTAAAAAAATATAAACTGATAGTCTTGCACTAAAAAAATAAAGAGCAGTAATAATTTTTTTTAAAAAATTTTTTAAGCAGTAATTCAACGCTTGTACTTGTAAAACTTTTTTAAATAATGTTTTTCTCATGTTTTTTTCAAATAATACTCTTTTCAGAGGAGGACTCATTCGATAAACAATCGTGATTATCATCCAAGTATTGAAAGGAACCGAAATGATTCTTTTAGAAAGAACAAGTTAATAAAAAAAAAATATAAATCAAAAAATTTGTCAGGAAAAGAGAAGGCTATGCCGTAATAGATAACGTACATGAAATTTAAAATAAAACTTCATGAAGTCTGAGGTATATCTTCAAAAAAAAATGGCTTCTAGGTGTACACTATCAGTGTTCCTTTCGGAATATCGAAATCAGAAGAATATCAATACTCGCTGTTTGTGTTGTCATTTACTACAGGAAAGATCTCTTCTTTCGCATAAACACAAAAGTTTATTCACCACAAAATAAATCTTTTAAGCAGAAAATGGCGTAAAATTACTCATTAATTTCTCGAAAAAACATAAAAATATCACTCAAAAGCCACTTTCTGCGTACACAAATAAGAATAAGAAAAAAACTTAACTGTTGCCATTCGCAACTACAAAACTATTAAAAACAAAGATACTAATCAGGTAGAGTGTCAATTCGACAATCAGTATTCACAGATTCTTTGTACCAAATCTCAAGCTACTGTGTTTCGCAATCTTTCCGCTATGCCGCAGACAAAATCATAACTTTTTTTCGATCTGAGCATGCGCAATGAAGGCAAATTCACTTTAAACTTAAATTTTTAAAAATTAAAGGGGAATTTTCAAAAAAAATAAGGATCCATGGTACCCTCTATTAGTATTTATAGATTATTTGTACCAAATTTCTTGATCCTGTGCCTTCTAATCTTTTCGCTACGCCACCGACAGAATCGCAAATTTTTCCGTTTTTTAATACAGATAATATATGACTGTTGAAGTACTTCTAAAGTTTAATACATGCATGTGTGCCGTCATTCTATTAAAGAATGTGCTAGTTTTAAGAAAACTGGAATTTATTAAAAAGCAATAATATAAAATGTTTATATTATAAATGTCCACGGCAAACAGAACTGCTTCCACAAGTATACTGTATATTTGTTACAGTACTTTAACTATACAATATTAATTTATTTCCTCTGGAGTTAAGTAGTGTGTACACATCCATTAAACTTTAATCAAATTCCTTACCCTTGTTAGATAAGCGTAAATAAACTTTACAACTGCATATCGTTCGTGTATTATGTATTTTTGTACAAAAAGGATAAAAGTAGCAAAGGAAATTTTAATTTAGTCGTTTCTACATCTGTATCTGAGAAACGTGTCTATACTAAACACTGTAATCGTGTACAAAATACAATATAAACAAATAGAAACTCTGCATCTCAATTAGACTTCTACAATGACCCACAGATGCGAGGTCTTGAAAAATTTACAGATACAGTTTTAATCAAAATTTAACATTGACAAAAAAAAAAGTTATTTGAACTTATTTAAAAGTCTTAGTGATTTATTTAGTCGGAACAACGTACTTGATAGCAATGACAGAATCCGGTGATTTTAACTCGGCAAATATTTACAAAAGCACATGCTAACATCTCAAGTACTGAGGGAAAGCAATTTTTCAGCTGGGTATTTATCACCTTAGAAACAAGATGTATTCTTAAAATATTTATTTTCCAGTGAATGTACACATCATGTATTTTAAATACAAAGCGCAAAAGAATGATTATTATCATTGTTTGATTTAAGGGAAGTGCTTGTTTGATTTTATAACTCGTACACATTTTTTATTTTGTGAAGAATTTCCTCAAATGCCTTATTTTTGTTGTTTCTAATTTGACTTGGTATTTGGCGTTTCCTTTCAACTACAGGAATAGAATATAATTTTATTTTTGAATAGTCAAAATGTAACATAATTATATTTTAATGAGACGTTAATTATGCTCTAATTAAATTTCTTAGCGATATTTTATATTTACCAAAGTATTTTTTAAAAAGTATTATTTTCATTATTCCTTATTTGTTTAGATATTACAGGACGTGTTTCCTTTTAATTATATAAATGGAATATAGTTTTGTTTTCCGTCTTAAGTCAAAATGTATTATAATTATATTTTAATCAAGCAGTAATTGTGTATTCTTATCAAATATTTGTATGGGCATTTTATATTTTTCAAAATATTTTCACAAAACTCTTTAATACCACTGCTTCTAATTTGATTCGATGTTACTGACGTTTCCTTTTAATAAACGCTGTGTAATATAATTTTATTTGCCATTTTAAATTAAAGCGTAAAATAATTATATTTTAGCTAAACTTTAATTATATTCTAATTCAATTCCTTCCAAAGGATATTGTATATTATCTTCCAAAATATTTTCCTATAACGCATAAATATCGCTGTTTCTAATTTGATTTGATACTACTAGACATGTTTAATTTCAACAACTTCTATATATATAAAATATAATTTTATTTTCCATTTAAGTCAAAAAATATAATAATTATATTTTAATTAAACATGTATTGCATTCTGATTATTTTTTAAATAATGAGATGAAGGCTATATTATTACAAATTAAGTTATTTTAACACCTTAAAATTTTTATGCAATACAATCTTCAAGACTTAGTTGATGAACATATAACTATGATTCATTAAAAAAATACTATAAACTATTTCAGTGAAGATAGAAATTAGCTTTGCCTCGCAACTTTATCAACCTCTTAACTTTCACACGCTGTATGAGGACTTTGAATTGATTAAAATCTAGCATGGTATGTTTGTTGGCATCTTTTAAAATAGGTTTATAAAACATTTGAACTGGGTTACCAAAAACCATTGTTGTAATGGTTAGCAGAAAAAGGTTTGCCATAATAAATCCTTATCGAAAAAAAAAATCGCCAAATTTGGTGTTTTTACAAAGTAAAAATTCATTACTCTAAATTAAATGCACATTCAAGATAAAAATTTTAGCAACAAAAAAAATCTTTAATTACTCAAATTAATTAGATATTTAATTATAAATATAAACTACGCAACACATAAATAACGTGCTTATTTACCATAATTAAATATGAGTATTCATTTATTATGAGCATTATATAACGCATTAAAATTTTTAAGAAATATTTAATTTTAATTTATTATTTAGAAATTATTCAATTCTGCGAGGATAATTTGCTTCATACCATACAATTACTTCATTACTTATGTCATATAACCCGATCGAAAGTTGGAACATATTTTCAGACAGAAAATTGTTCCAAATTTCGTAAGAGTTTATGATGTTGTATCGGGTACATCCGTTAATGGTGCGGTATTTTTAAAATTTGTGGCCTCGGTAGCCTAGTGGTCAGGCCGGCGGTTTTTTTTGAGTCGTGGGTTCGAGCCTTGTTGCTAATAAAGACCTACCGCGTAGCCGGAGTTGATGTACGTTAAATCTGTAGAGGCTTAAAGTCCTCCCGTAGGCATGGTGTGAAAGTAAGGAGAAGGGGTTCCCAACTCAGGTGTAGTCCTCGTCACTTGACCGAGGCTCCAAATTACGAGGTCCTTCATCATTAACCCAGATTTTGCTTTCAGAGCGGCATTTATGAAAACAACCGATCAATCAATCCAAGTCCTCTCATTGGTGTGGAAGTTTGGAGACAGAGCTGCCAGCCCAGATGTCGTCCTCATCAATTGTTAGAGATTCAGAATTAGAGGTCTACAGCCTTGATGCTACTAAAGACACACCGTGTAGCTGGGACTGATCCACGTTAAATCAGTTGATTCTCAAAATCCTCCCGTTAGCGTGCTGTGGAAGAGTCAGGAGAAAGAGGTTCCAGCTCAGATACCGTCCTCTTCACTTAACTGAGGTTCAAAATTACGAGGTTTGTCACCAATAGTCCTCGTGTTGCTTCTAGTGCGACGTTAATCAAACCAACCAAATCCACTTTTAAAATTTACGATCGTTCCAAAAACGCTCTTTTTTCACTTGAACACGTAAATTTCAAAGCACAATTAGCATTATTATGTATAACTAAAAAAACATAGCATACATTTATACTAGAAAAAAAGGGATTGGTTTACATATAAATAAGTAATATCAATTAAATACGCAGTTTTGTAAAAAATAACGAAGTCAGGATATGAAATTAGCGTTCGAGCGTTTTGTTATCGAATTAAGCTCTACAATTTCGGGTCTCATTCTTTAACGTAACGGGAATATTTAAAACAGCTCTTAATTATAAGTAATAGAACGTTTTTTTTAACAAAATGAAATATATTATTGTAGTAAATTAAAAATTAAAGCGATAAGCACAAAACATATCTTAGAAATATTTCAGATTCATTTAACATCGAAAATATTTCACACATAATTCCATGTTAAGCCCATCACCAAGAAACAGCTGTCAAATATAACATATATTTTTTTGCAAAGTTACACATTAAAATATTATGTTCTCAAATCCCTTCCAGCTTCCTGGCATGTCTCAGGTGCTGTTCAGGGAGGAGAAAAAAAAATTAGAACTGGGTATGCGATTACTCTAGAATGAATAATGAAATATCGCTGATGAACATCAATTTTTGTTGACGGCCCGTGAATAATTATTGCTGATGGGTTTCCGCAAGACAGTTAATAGGTTACCAGCATAAATTGCTGATGCTGTGTGAATAATTATTGCTGATGAGTTGTGAAATGTGTAATTTAGGTTATGAATAATTGCATCTACAAGCAGGGTCTACATACTGTATTGACATTGATGATTGTGTTCTGAATTATTGCTAATTAACACAGAATGGCTATAGGTAAAATATGAACAGGAGGTAATATCGGACAAATTCAAGAACATTATTCGTGTTTTGTTAGGTATTGTTGAGGCTAACCTAAGGCAAATGGCTGAATTTTAATTACGATAATGATAATTAATAATGCTGATGATACTCAATTTCTTTTAATATTGATTGATAACTCTGAACAGTTGTTTTAAGTATTTCCTGGTAGCTACGACATTGTTGAGATTGCTGATTACTGATGTGAAAGAATTTGATGATGATATGGTTTAATGTATTAGTAAAATGGAATGTAAATAAATATTGCTTAATAATATTAAGACAATTATTTTAAATCACATTAAATTAAACATCAAGTTTGGTTCGGTTTTGTTAACGCCGCACTAGAAGCAATACGAAGCCTATTGGCGACGTATTTCGTAATTTTGAACCTCAGTCAAGTGAGGCGACATCTGATTTAGAATACTACGCCAAAGGGAGAAGTTTGGGGCTGGACTGATAAAAAGTGCATCAATCCACTACACGACTGTTCTTTAGTCACATCAAGGCTCGAACCCGTGACGCGACGAAAACCATGCGTTCGAGATCATGACCACTAGGTTATCATGCCCACATTAAACACACAAACACAAAAAGAAAAAATAATTAAAAATGATTTAACCACATATAAAAAAAAACTTGAGCAATAATCTTATTAGCCTAATATAAAATACAGTCGATTAAAATTCTGAATAATTAGTAATTATTGACTTTGAAAGGTCGTAATTAACTAGTAAGTTTTTTTTTTGGCAGAGATAGTAATTTACACATTATATAGTTAATGATAATGTGCTATAAGTTATATTCATTATATTTTTTATTTAATTGATTAATTGTTATTTACTGTGCGCTTTGACGGTTCGATAGAATATCTAAATCTTGAATACATAAAATTATTGTGGAATTAGAAAATAATGATGAATTTTCAAATAAAATCATTATTGACATGGTTTAAAATTGTGTATTCTGCATTACAGTAGAATTTACAATATTTTCCATAGTATAAGATGCTGTTATGTACATATCCAAGAAATATTGTACAATTTTCTGGAAAAAACCTAAACTGGAAAGCATGACTTTTTTTTTAAAAAAAAAACAGGGTTGGGGGGGTGGTAAAAGACTAGGTAATTTTAATAGTAAACTAACCTTTCAAAAAACTGCAAAACCCACGTCACTATCATCTGACTTTTCTCTATCATGATTGCATCAATAATTGCTAACCACATCTTGCAGCATGAAATGGAAATGCGTATGACTGAAAAGATGAAACAATATTTATTTTCATTACTATGACGCATCCCAGTTTTAAGATTAATTTCTTAGACAAAAAAATTCCTCCTTGTGCATCAAACACTACGGTAATTTAATTATAAAATCATCTGAATCAAATTCTTTGATTAAATTTTAAAAAAATGTTGAATTTATTAATAAAAACTGGCTTTATAATCAAGTGTTTTCATTTAAAATCGAAAATTTCATCAATCAAATTTTAAAAATTTCAACTTACACGGAACAGTAAGTTTTAGGTTCCTTTAAAGTGCTAAATCATAAGTAATAAATAATAGTTGTGGCCTTGTGTTAATTATTTTAGTTTAAATATGGTTTTAAATGTTTACTTTTAAACACACCCATTGGCATCTGATATAAAATAGATAATAGAGATGTATATCAATTCTTTCAATATCAAAGTTTAAACACATTTTAGCGATTAAAAAATTGTAAATTTGTTCAAAGTTCGTGGAAATTTTTAATTTGAATTAATTTTAATTTTCGCGTTGTCTACTTTTTCACACATAGACGATTGAAAATTCGTTAATAACTAAGATTTAAATACATTCAATTAACATTAAAATTACTATTTATTTTTAGAGATTACAAAAAATAAACTTTTACAAATTTGTTTTAGGCATTAGAAATTTTATTTTCGTTCCGTTTTCATTGATAATTTTACATTTAGTTACCTTTATTAAAATATCTAATTTTGAGAAAAATAGACTGTTGCCCTATAATAAACATTCAATTTGTATAGCACGTAAAATTATTAATTTTTATGCTGCTAAAAATACGATATGTGTACCATTGTACATAACGCGAAAAATCCATGTATTTCATGACATGTGTTTCAGTGTATTAGATGCAAAAAATACACGACGTATTTTCTATTGTATAAAACGTGAAAAATACTTTACGTGTATTATACACAATGCGGAAAATACATGACGTATATTGTACTCAATACGAAAAATACATGATACGTGTTCTACTCTTTATAATGTGAAAATACATAATACGTGTTCTAATGTTTATAATGTGAAAATACATAATACGTGTTCTAATGTTTATAATGTGAAAATACATAATACGTGTTCTGTGAAAATACATAATACGTGTTCTAATGTTTATAATGTGAAAATACGTAATACGTGTTCTAATGTTTATAATGTGAAAATACATAATACGTGTTCTAATGTTTATAATGTGAAAATACATGACATGTGTTCTATTGTACAAACTGAAAACAAATATGTAGCCTGAAATTACCCTAATGTTTTATTACGATAACGGTATGTCTTTATTTACTATTTTTATTTATTTATTTTTGTGGTAGCAAACATGAATGATCATAAGTCACAAAGATCGTAAGTCAAGAGATAAGCGAAAATATATATATATGCATGTAAGCAAGCCATTTGAAAAAATTTTGTTGCTTTATTCGAATGTGAAATCCTGCTTCAAAAGGATTCCTAGAAAAACTATTTCGTAACAATAATGGTTTATTCAAACCAGGTTCCATTTTTATGCAATTAAATAAATATTTTTTTTATCAGTGTAAGAAAATTACACGCTGCATAATTAAAAATTTCACGACATTGTTGAAAATATGAATTTCTTTAATTAACTGAATTTTATACAGTAAAAAAAAAGATTTTTTTCATTACTTATAAATGTTTTATTTTAAAACGAAAAAAAGTATTGCTAATAAGCTTAAAGGCTTGTTGCCCACTTTATATATAAAACTGAGTAATTTTAGTGCCTTCAAAGAAATTTTTAATATCTAGTCTCAGTTCATTTAGGTATAGGAAATACTTTAATGCTTTTAATATACTTTAAATTCGTAATGAATTCAATTATTATATTATGAAAATAAATTAGAAAATAGAAATAAAAAAGACTTTTTTTTTCAGAGAATTTTTAAATCAAAGCCAACAAAAATTCTTTTTTTTTGTGTAGTAAATTAATCCTTTGAATAAGGAAGTTGAAACAGTAAATTAGATCCTCATGGATTAAATCGAAAATAACTGGAATTTTAGCAGCATCATATGATACAAAAAAGCGCACGGCTTTCAAATGAAAGAGAGGTTTTTGTACGTATGACGGACCAAAAAATTTTAACTAAAAAAGATCCATCATCTTTCTTTTTTTTTTCTTTTTAAACGTATAAACGTACTTGTACATTAGCTTTCCAATTTTGCCGTTAATTACTTTTTTTTTCCTTTAAAAAAAACTCGAAATAAGTTGGTTTTAATTGGGAGTTTTTCAATTCCCAATTGTCAATGTGTTACAATATATTAAATAAGAACTTCCCAGTTAAAAAGAAGAGCAGGAAAAAAAATTCTTTCGGCCAAAGAACGAATATTTTAATTCCTTTCGTCTAAATTTATATAACGACATTACTGAAAGTGAATAATATTACAAGATAACTTTACTTATGAAAGAATTAAATTAAAATGATAGAAAAAGAGGGAAAAAAAGGAATTTTTTTTCTTTTTATTTTTAAGTTGAAAGAAACAACAGAACCAAGGGGAAAAAAGAGAAAGGACAAGCAAAGAATGTAAAAAAGAAGGTTTATATTATCTTGAAGTATTAGTTTTTTCCTTTCTAGTATTTTTTAAGGGGGCATAAGAAGTTTTCTGTTTTCAGAACGCTGCACAAAGAAGTTAAGAGAACATTTTTTTCATTATGTGTATATAATTCTTTTATTCTCCTTTTTCTTTTTCAGTTGAAGAAATACAAGAAGATCCCTGGGACTTTCATTCTTATGTCTTTTAACCAAGTACAGTATATAAAAGGTTCACCGAATTTAAAAAGTATTTTTTTAAGCTCTGTGTAATACGGACGTCAACAACTTAAGGCCTCTTTTAAAGTTAAGAGGCCAGATAGCATTATATGTTTCTTGAGTAAATATGGTAAATGTGATCGTATATGTTAACCTTATACTTTTATCGGATTTATCTTAAGCTTTTTGTCTGCAAATATAGATTATCAAACAAAAGAATTCACCGTAACTGTTCAGTAAGTGCTTTATGTTGTGCATTTAATTCTCTTAGCAATATAAGAGACTATCTCAAAAAATATCTTTTTATGACAGCAAGTGGCATTGCTAAAAGAAGTTGGTGCTACTACTGTATGTTTCCATCTATTTAACGGCGCCAAAACTAATTTGACACTGATTAATTTGTTAGTCATTTGGAGTTAAATCAAAACCAACTCATTCAAAATTTCATTGTTGCCGAGTAGAGTTGTCATCGTCATTTTGCGTCAAGTTTTAACTATCGATAGAGATATTATGTTCCTTCTCTTCTGAAATTTTAATAGGAGTGAATTGGCCACGCCTCTTCCAAAACCACGGGATATAATCCTTTGGTTAGGTTGGATAGCTTAATGTAATGAACTAGATATTGATCCTGAGCACTCCAGCTAGGACAGGAATTGACATCTGCGAGACTATACATCTGATGCAGGGGTGTTCTTGATTCCCAAGGGAAACGGAATCTAAAAGGTCAAAGTTCACAAGAAATAGAAATGTTGCTTGCCGTTTCTCACGAGTCCAGATATCTTTAATGAGAACCTTGTCTGGATGTAAAGGGGACCACTAACAAGCTTGCTGAGTGTGGCCCCCGCATAATTCCCCTCCAGTATCATCATGATGGTCACTATTTTGACCACAGATATTTTTCTACCCCGTGGAGGAGGAAGGAGTTGTTTGGCTTTGGGATACCAGTGGCTGTTTGACTCTTTTAGAATAGTTGGTGAAGGCGCAACAAAAAGTGACCAGTTTATTTTTCTTCGAGCCCACTGGTCCAGGGTTCGAAACAGCCTCTTCCACCCAAGGTCATCAACATTTCCCCCCTTCACGGATTCGAAAAACCATCAGCCATCAAAAAAGCAAAGATAGCTTAATGTTGTGGCGGAAATGTTAAGGCAACAATTTTTTTAAGTTAGGAAGATTATCATACTCTTGGACTTCTTAAATAAAGATAAACCGATCAGTGGATAATATTACAATGAGTTCCATTATTCTCGTTTCCCATTCCGTATAACCAATTTCCCACCTTTAACACAGATACTTTTTAAACCACGTCCCATATGTATTTATTGTTTTTTCATATGCTTATTTTGGACTTTTCCTGATAATATTCAGATTTAATTGACATAAAAATGCTCTGTCGCGCTTCGTGCTAAGCATAAGAATTACATATCTTAAAATATTTGCAATATCATACAGTGTGACGTTGGGCTATTCGCAATTTTCGCTTCACTGACCTTGGGGACATCAATTGAGATTGATTGCATGAAATAACAGTTTCTTTCCAACCAAAATGAAACGTGATTATGTTAATTAGATGCAGGTGGAAATAAAGTGAAGTGATTCAGGTATGGTGGTATATAAGTAAAGGGAAATTTTGAGGATAGAGGAAGAGTGTGGTAAACTTTTGAGTGTATACCTAGCAAGAGATCGATAAAATCCAGAGTTGTTCCTGGCTATAGCTGTCGCAGAGAATTTGGCAAACCAAAGCAACATCTACTGGAAGGGTTTTGATAAAAGCGTATTATCTCAATCATATTTGAATTGGTGAGTTAATATCAAGGTCCAGAATGAGCTATAACTCATTAAATACTATATTACAGTAATTGATAAATAAATAATTTTGTTGAAACTGATTTGCGTGCTTTGCATCAGTTATTGACTTTTATAGTTAGTTATATTTGATTATATTATGGCACAAGAGTCAGGTAGATGTCACGTAACGTCACAACAGAACCATGTATATTTTGATAAAATTGCTTAAAATTTATGCAATTGAAAATTTTATCTACTTCATCATTAATATTATGAAATTAAAATGCTAAAATTGTACTTTGAAATAAACTACAGCCTTTTGAAATTAAAATTACTCTGTCTTTTCAATCTATAAGCCTCTGTTAGTATTAAGAAGTGTTGCCAATATATCAAGAGCTTGATTCAATTAAAAATAATTGAGCGTATGATGATCAATCAGTGAGTATACTGAAAAATTTATCTATCATCCCTTAAATTTTTGTCCATGAGTTTCGAAGTACACTGTATAACTCTGAAAAATAGCCGGTTGCAGTTAATTTGCTTTGATATCGCATTAAAATAACGCAATAGTCATATAGCAACGGATCTTGCAATTTGAATCTAGATCATTTAACGTGGGAGACAACTGAGCTGGTCCCTCGCCCCTAACACTTCGTGATCATACCACATTTGAGTTTTAGTCCATTTGATCAAACCTACAGTAGTCTTCCTTATCACTCACAATGGGTTTTGACTTCACGCCTTGAATACGCGACTTGACTTCGCAGACTACTACTTAATTCAGGACTTTAAGAGCACAAGTGCCGCGACCTTGTAATGAAGTTAAATCAATCACTTGAATTGAAATATGACCCATACAAAGCATTCTTCACGTAAATATCACTGGAACCTGCGTACATACCATTAGAAGTTCACTGAACCATTTGTGAGTATAATGGGTAGATTAAAGAAGTGTATATGGTTCTATGATAAATACGCAGAAAACTTTTGAAGGTAGGTATTCAAAAGGTATATTCTAAGGAAGGTTGGTACATTCTCA
>BMAW01000842.1:104468-121470 GCA_019974015.1 Nephila pilipes | reverse complement strand
GTTGGTATATTCTCAAGAAGGTTGGTATATTCTCAAGAAGGTTGGTATATTCTCAAGAAGTATGTGGTTCTATGGGATATTATACAGAAACTCATTGTAAGTACACACCATTTGAAGTTAAGTTAAGTTAGTTAGTTAAGTTTGAAGTTAGTTAATTGTAAGTTAACACCATTTGAAGTAACTGAACCATTTGTAAGTATAATGAGTAGATTAAAGAAGTATATGGTTCTATGGTAAATACGCAGAAAACTTTTGAAGGAACGTATTCACAAAGTATATTCTAAAGAAGTATGTGGTTCTATGGGATATTATTTAGAAATCCATTGTAAGTACATACCATTAGAAATTCATCGAACCATTTGTAAGTATAATGGGTAGATTAAAGAAGTATAAGGTTTTATGGGATAAATACGCAGAAAACATTTGAAGGTACATATTTTCAAGGTATATTCTCAGGAAGGTTGGTATATCCTCAAGAAGTATGTGGTTCTATGGGATATTATATAGAAATCAGTTGTAAGTATTATGGATACCTTCGGGAAGTAAATGGTTCTATTGAATTATATAGAAGTCCACTGAACATTTTGTGAGTACGAAGAATATGTTAAGGAAGTATGTGGTTCTGAATCTTTTGTAGGTACAATGAATATATTCCGGATGTATGCTGCTTTATGTAATATTTATTACGCTCCATACATACAATTTTGTCACAAACGCAGTATTATTTCGTGCTAACCATTTTTCATGTTATTCATTTTCGTGTTAAGCGTTTTTCGTTGTATTTCCGGATATCCTTTATACATCCACAGTAGAAAAAGCAACGGGTGTGTAATTAAGTTTAAAAAACCTGAAACTTTATTCATGTTTAGGTTCTTTTAAGTGTGATTCTAGGTCAATTCGATTCTCGAGTAATAGTAAAACGAACTAGATTATGAACAATTAATTTTCGGTCTCTTTGATATGTGGCGATCGCCGGGAAATTTCTTTTATTTAACTATATAATTAGCAATAATAATTTGCATTCCCGTTAACCTTCAATAAATATCAAGTTTTGAATGTATTGTGGATGTCAATGATAACATGGGAAATGGAATATTTTAATAACGAGTAAAGAAATGGAATGTGTCCAACAACTTAATTGATATTGTGGGTACGTTTTCAAACAAAATCACCCATGCTATAGTTGTATAGTTAACACTTTGGACAGTAACAAAAATCAAAATATAATTTGTAATTTCGACTAGGAGAATTCCAATTGTTAGACAAATTTCGTTGTAATAAGAATGGAATTAAAAGCCGATGATTAGTTTAGTTTTTATTAAAGAAAATGTTTTGAGATATCAACTCCTTTCCATGTTTATAAAATATCTCATATATATATATATATATATATATATATATATATATATATAACACAAGGATCAATAAGTTCCGAGACTAACCCAGAGATGGCGCTCGTAGTAAACCAATAACCAGGTCTTTCTAGAGTACTAACCTTTCTTTGCTTGAAACGTGTCAAAATTTTAAGTCGATCGGACCAGAAACAGCTGAGTTATCGAGGTTGGAGTAAAGTCGTTTTGTAGTTTGTTTAAAAAATGGAAAAAACCGAGTTTCGTGTTCTGATAAAACATTGTTTTTCAATGGGTAAAAACACCGTGCAAGCGAAACAATGGATTGAAAAATGTTACCCGGACTCTTGTCCATCAAAAGCAACGATTTGTCGGTGGTTTGCCGAGTTGAAACGTGGTCGTACCGACACAAATGACGCGGAACGCTCGGGTAGACCTGTGGAAGCCGTTACACCGGAAAATGTGAGTGAAGTGATAAAAATTATAATGAAAGATCGTAAAGTGAAGCTCCGTGAGATTGCTGAGATCACACAGATATCATATGGAAGTGTATTTACTATCCTTCATGAAAAATTGAGCATGAAAAAGGTTTTTTCCAAGTGGGTGCCGCGATTGCTTTCGATGGAACAAAAACAGCAACGAGTCGATGATTCAGAAAGCTGTTTATCGCTATTTACTCGCAACAAAAAAGATTTCTTGCGTCGTTACGTGACCATGGACGAAACATGGATACATCACTACACTCCAGAGACGAAGCGGCAGTCATCTGAGTGGCGCACAGCTGGCGAAAGCCGTCCGAAGCGTCCGAAAACGCAGCAGTCAGCTGGCAAAGTCATGGCGTCAGTTTTTTGGGATACGCATGGCGTGATTTTCATTGACTACCTCGAAAAAGGTAAATCGATCAACAGTGATTATTGTATTGACTTGCTGGTGCGTTTGAAGGAGGAAATCGCAAAAAAAAAAACGACCGCACAGTCTCGGGACTTATTGATCCATGTGTTATATATATATATATATATATATATATATATATATATATATATATAAAATATATAACAAATATATATATATATATATATATATATATATATAGACATCGAGGAGTAATGAACTTATTTTGTCTTCATATGAGAGAGAGAAGAATATATCGGGATTAGAGCAGCGGACACAACCCACGTCCACTAAGTGTGATTATTATATATGGAAGTGCCAGAGAATTTTCTCTGTTTGTTTCCTGGGAGAAATTAAATTAAGAATAATGCAGAGGGATCTTTAGGTATTTGACAAGGAGTCTGAGTGGCTAGTAGGGAAATATTTCTATTAGTTCAGAGAGTGGGAAATGCTGATCGAAACATTTTTCGGAAATTTGTTTGGAATTTTAATTTAAAAGATTAAGAGGAATGAGGTCACGAAATAACGATAAACGCCATGCTATGGCAGTTAAAATATAGGAAAAATATGAAAATTAATTCAATTAAAGGGAAATCATTACATACACATACATCACTAGTTAATTTTACATGTAAATTTTGCAAATATTTCTATCAGTTTGTTGCAAAATTATAGGATTGGCACATTATTCGTTTCATCTATGTACTGTTTCTTACATGTGTGAGCTTTTTCTGTTTATAGTAATTAGTTCAGAAATATCTATGAATGTGGGTACTGTCTACTGTTAAGAAATAAAGATACGCTTTTAGGCTACTTAAGTTTAATTGGTAGAATTGTACAAATTTGTAGAACTATTATCCTTCTCTGTAGAGGAAGGGTTGCATTATAATATAACCATAAGAAGAATGTACTCACGAGAGAAAGGTAGGAGCTCCAAGACATAGACCGTGAAGTGTAAATAAATTGTTCATTATTGTTAAAGACTAATTCCTTACTGGATTTAGCAAGAATGCAGTCGAATGATTGTATGTTATTTTATTCCACCCAATATTTTAACTTGGGTTGAGATGCATAATGTCTGGCCCCTGATGACATCAGAAAATAATGGCGTCCCTCCACCTCTTTGTGGAGAAAGGGTTGCCAAGGTAACAAAAGAGAAAATGTATTCAAGAGAGTGAAGTAACGAGCTCCGAGACATGGCTAAGTGTTGCGGCGACCACGCGTTGCAAGCTCGTTAGAGCTCTTCTTTACACCCGAACGTGGTCATCATTTAAGACAGCTAGGCTTAGGAGAAAAGGCACGTCTCAATTAGCGTTTAGAATCCGATTCTTCAGGAAACCAAGAACAACCTTGCATAAGATGTCTAGTTTTGCAGATGTCAATTCATGACCCAATTGGAGCTCTAAGAGACAAATAACTAAGTGTTTTACAATCAGCTATCCAACCAAAACAAGAAGAAGCTTGGCCAATTTCATTCCACATAAAAATTTCCGAGTGAAGAGACGTTCAAAGACCTACGAAACGTTCAACTAGAACATCGTGTCCGAGGACATAGTAAATTTTTTTGGCGTACGACGTGCACCCAAAATATCATATCTGAATTTAAATTGTAAGTGCTACAAGAACTTTATCTTATAAGCATCAGCTTCAGTATTTTAAATCAATCATAATAAATTAGTGAATTTGTGTAGATAGTACTCTCCAACCAATATATAACACAATCAAACCAAACAACCAACCAAAGTGTTAATAAAATTTTTATAATTGTTAAAGACTATGTCTTTATAATATAGCAAGAAAAAGACATATCAAAAGTATCCCAACAAAGCAAGGGAGTTTTAAGCCTTCACATCGGGCAAGGAAACATGAGGTTGGATCAATGTAGAGAAGAATTGTGAAGTTGTCTGATACCCCAGCTTCGAGAAAGGTTCCCAAATGGTGAAGATTTTGCTTTTATGTATCATTCATCGTCTTGTCATAAAGCAATCAGTATTACAACCTTCATAATAGACAATTACAGTGATAACCTGGCTAGGTAACTCTTCGGATATGAATCTGATTGAAAATTTATGAGAAACAACAAAACGTGAAATTGTAAATGAAATAATAACAAACTAACCAACAATTAATAGAAATCCTAATAAATGAGCGGAAGCATAATCCTCAGATAAAATAATACGCAAAAGTAGTGTAAAGAAAACATGCCCAGGAGCATTAAAGTCTCAATGGTGGCCAAAGGAGATGAGACTAAATATTAAAGAATTACAGTTTTAATGGTTATAATATTGCATTATAATTTTTAATTATTTTTTTAATTTTATTTTCTGAGCTGAATGTATCTTTGGTATAACTAGAGTCGGCCTTCTCTATATTGGGGCCCTAAATATTTTGTAAAGTAAAAAAAAAAAAAAAATTGAAAACATGAGCATATATTACTAATGCATGTTTATTTAATGTGTGATTTATTTTTTGCTAATCGTAAATTACTCCAAAAGAATTATAATTTTTTGCAATTTCTCTTTCGTTGTTTAATACAGCAAGGATATTTAAGTGTTCTACACACATGCTTGACTGAAAAGTTCTGTTTAGATGGGGACACCTGGGAATTCCCCAAATTAAATAACAAAAACAAACCTTTCGCATCCTGGACAATTAACTTGAGAGAGAGAAGATTGTCCAAATTCATAGATCTACTATTATAATGTTTACGATAAAATTAACTTTATGTAATACTGACAAAATGAGATATTGTTAAGTTTTCACGTGCAAGAGAACATTATTTTAGTTCTTTTTCATATTGGGACCCCGGTGCATAGCATCCGCTGAACATCCCAGATGGCCAGCACTGGGTATAATAAAAGGGACTTGCGCATAATTGGTAAGAATGTTTTTCAAATTTTATTATTAACATAACAATTTCATGAATTTTTATGAATGTTCTCATTAATTTGAAAAGCAATTGTAATTGCTTTTGTATGCTTAAAGGAAACAAGGGAATTAATTTATTTCATTTTTTTGTAAAATAAGATACCTCTGTTCGATTTTAAACTGCATCATATCAATGTTATTTAAATTATATTTTTATAAATTTTACTAAAACTATACCAAACAGATTTAAAATTTACCATATTTGCAATCACACCCGTCAAAACTTATCAGGAATTTCAAGGGGGGGGGAATGAAAACAACGCTACAAAATAAACATTTCATCACATCTTTAATTTACGTGAAGCAACTAATCGATAGGTTCATTTGCATACTTATTAATAATTCCTTATTCATCAAGACAGAAGGGGGAAAAAATAGAAACAAAGTAATTCATTCGATTTTAAATTAATCGAAAAATATGTAGCTAGGAATGAATTATTAGAAATAAAATAAAGGAACGCGAGAGTTTCGAAGATGTGTAACAAGTTAAAGATGTCACCGTTCACAGCAAGGGTGGAAAATTATCAGCAAAATATTCAAATTGGTGACTGGACTGATATACGTCTGTGTTCCGCCAATGTTATTCGCTTGTATGGGAACACGTTTTTCAACTTTTCCGACGGGGAGGGAAAAAAGGGGTTGAAAAAATTAATCTTTCTCAATTTAAATATATTTTATGCAAATTTATACAGGAGAACACCACATGTTCTCATTTACATTTTTCTCATTATGTTTTTTTTGGGGTATTGGTACTCTAAATTGTTTTCAATTTTTTATTGCTTTGTGATGGTAACGTAATATTTCTAACATTTATGCTCGTGTTGTATAAAAGCATTCATTGCTGATCAATATATATAATTTGTTTTTCGATGCTGGTAATACTAATAGCAATAAAATGTAAATTATTGCACTGTTTAAAGTGTAAGATTCATTTAAAAAAAATGTTTGCGAACAGTTAACTTTTGCAGAGTTTATGAGTGTTTTATGCTGTTATGTTATTATTTTTTTCATGCGAAAATCAATGACAAAACAATCTAAGGTCAGAAAAAGAGTTTAGCCTTTTAAAACTATTTGCCAATTCAATTTTAGTAGAATCGGTGCTGTACAAATATTGGTAATATCCAAGGAAACAATATATAACATTCGTTTTTATTTTATTTCATCACCAAAAATGTTTTTTTTTAATTGTCAATCGGAAGCACGCGTGAAAGGAACGGAATTTCCGTTTGGTTTGGTTTTATTAACGTTGCACTCGGAAGCAACAAGAGGGCCATTGGCGATGGACCTCGTGATTTTGAGCCTCGGTCAAATGACGAGGACCACACCTGAGCTAGTCCATCCCTCTTCCAACTTCCACATCATACCAACGGGAGGACTTTGAACCTCGACAGATTTAGCGTCTCTACACGGTGGACCTTTAATGACATCAAGGCTCGAACTCAAGACTCGACAAAAACTACCGATTGCGAGTCCTCGACCATGACCAGGCTACTGCGGCGCCACTGGAATTTCCGTCAATTAGCAAAATTATTCTTAGATCAAAACTTTTTTAATTGTTTTTTCTTTAAGATATTTAAAGTTAATAATTATTTCAAATAAATTTGAATATTTTTTATAAGAATAATCTAGGTACTTCATAAATAAAAAAAAAAACATTATTATTGTTCTCCTTGTAATATTCAAATGCATTACTGAAAGGACTGCTTTTCTTGTGCGGTGGCTCTCTCCAACAACAATGCAAGCAGTTAAAACACCTTAATAATTAATCCGAAAGGGACGTCTCTTTAGGTCTTGTTGATATAGGCCCAGCAAAAAGCAATCGGTTAACTTTTTTTCGGGCCTAGTGGTTAAGGGTTCACAATGCTATTGGCATTCCAAGATCAATTGAATCCCCCCTCCAAGGGGTGGAATCTTGTGTGGCCTAGTTTCTTTTTTAGAAATTTCTAACACATTAATCCTAGAATCTGTCACTATAATAATTTAAACATTTTCTGATTTTATTACGAAACCATATAATTATTATCAAATCATTATTATCGTTATTATTATTTCCATCAATGTCATTTCACAGTAGGGAAATTTTTCATCTTACAGTAGATACCGTGATTTGCTTTCTTAGTTAATAACAAATAACGCTTAGGAGTGGATTATTTCATCTTCTGTAAAGGAGTATTATGAACAGGAGTGACGTTTCTTTGCAATGTTCCTCTAGTAAATGAAAAGAGACATTTACAGATATTTCATCAGTCAGCCAAAAAAAAACTTTTGGAATGACCTACAGGTTTGGCCTGCTTTTAAGCGATTTGTCGAGAAACTTTGTGACTATGGCGACAAAAAGATATTTCTAGAAAGTGCTGGAATCTGGTCGACATCTCCATTGGGAAGAAAGCTTCGGACTTTTCTTGAAATTTCCGTGTGGTGGCACAACTGGCCGGAGCATCTATATATACGTCAAGAGCCTAAAGCTGAGAAGTTTGATTTGGAGATCGATCGGGAAATCTGCTGGAAGAGGTCGAAACTTAGAAGTTGATCTGTCGAGTGAATTTTCGGAAGAGGCATGAGTCTCCCTTGAAAGTGCTGATAATTACGGCGAAGATTTGTCCGTAGCGTGTAGTATGCCGGTTAGCTGATACAACTGTGATTGTCTTTACAAGTTCTGTTTTTGTTCCTATATCTGTGTCTCTAATCTGTACAAGAGCTATGTTTCCTGTTAGGGCTGTTACTGCTCCAGTTCTTCTACCTGTGTGTCATCTGGTCCTGACTATTTGCGAACAAAGCGTCATTTGTCGTTTTCCTATGTTGGACTGATTTTCACTAGCATGTACAACCACGTACGATTAGAATATTTGTAACAGAAGAATGAATTATTTTATTTAAATAATCGAAGCTCCTATAAAACATAAAAACTTTCAGAATCCTATTTAACAAACAAGTAATATAAAAAAAATTTAAAGTCAATTCCTATTTAGGTCAACATTTTTTTTAGTTACTCTTTATTAAATAATTACAATTAATATAAATATATATATACATATGACAGAATCATAATATTAAGAGGCAAAAGAGATTTTTTTTCCAGCGATCTACACGCTTCGTCACTGACGGTAATTATTTCTGATTTTGTATCCCGCTAAATATCTTATATAAGAATAATTTTTTTTTCTCCTAGATAAAACTAAAATTAATTGTTTGAAAATCAAATAAAAAAAAATTTTACGCTTCGACCCGAATGGCATGAAACTTCTACGCCGACACTCTACCATCTTTGCCATTTGCTAGACAAATGACACAGTAGAAGCATTGGCTCGTTTCTTAATTCATACGGTAAACTAAATGGTTCGAATGCAGTTTAGTCCAACCACCCTTGACGACAGGAATTATTTGGTGGTATTTTGCCAAATCCGCAGTTCAGCCAAAAAAAATCGCCAAGTTTGCCAATCGAATAGTTTGCCAAGAAATCACGCCAAGTGGTTGGGCTAAATTGCATTTTCACCAATTAAATTTAATTAATGAATTAATATTTGAAAAAATTGTATTAACATCAAGTGTCATCCACTACAAGTTAAAAAAATGTATTTGAACTTGAGTGGATGAATAAAAAGTATTTTATTAACGATTGAAAATTTGAACAAGATATATATATAGGGAGAGAGTGTGAGATAGTTAATTGTGGGAATTTAAAAATAGAGGATCTTGGAGTTGCTTGGAATTAAATATTTTTACTGATTTGTGAATTACTTCCCTCTTGGTGATAAAGCTTACTTAAGGTGCAAAGTGATCTAAAATTCCCGGACTTATAATACATTTTTGAAATTATTACATACACAGCATTAAAAACCATCGTTAACTGATTTGTAGAGGATAACACACGACTCGCTTTCACACCACACAGCTGAACTTTTCAGCGCGAAAACTGTTGCAATTTTGAATCTGAATATAGATGCTATACCACGTCTATGTTTCGTCTGTCATTGCAAAATGTTAATAAGAAATTATTATTCAAAATATATCTTTATTAGCTCTCGTTATGAAGAAATTATTTCGATAAAGCGTTGATGATATCAGCTTCCGCTTTATCCTTAAAACCATTGCCGCTGGCTACTTTTTATTCAATATTAATTAAAAATGTACCATCTGGGAGACAGAGACTTATGTTTTGATTCGGTTGATTGATTGTTTATTAACGTCACACGAAACGCATCAGAAGGAATATTAGCAAATCACCCAAGGGGTCCCGAGCTCAGAAATATGGGTTTATGGACGAAATAGATTCATCGGTAAACCTTCACATAAATTTTTATTCATAAATATGGGTTTATGGACGAAATAGATTCATCGGTAAACCTTCACATAAATTTTTATTCAGAAATATGTGTTCATGGAAGAAATAGATTCATTGGTAAACCTTCACATAAATTTTTATTCAGAAATATGGGTTCATGGAAGAAATAGATTAATCGGTAAACCTTCACATAAATTTTATTTATGTGAAAAAAATTACATGATATGTGTCGAAACGCGAAGTCTCATACTCGGAGAATTCAAACTAGGTAATTCGAATGACAGAATCCAAACACAGGAACACATTTACTGTGCTTCTGTTTCCTTGCGTTAAAGAAAATACAGGTTAGTTAGATTAAATTAACTTAGATATTTTAATGAGATTGCCGAGAAAAGTTCTGAAGGTATATTATAACAGTAATTACATTTTCGTATGGGGCTTACATTAATTATATTGACTCAAGCGGACTCCATTAAAAAGACCAACATAGTAAACGAACTTGTTTGCAATTAAGATAGTCAGGCAAGTAACTTACTAACTTTTATTTATAAATTATAAGAGTTTATTATTAAATTTGTACCATTTTCTCGCGGACATTTCTCTTTGACTAGCCTCTGAGAGCTGCTTTACAACAATAGTTTATATGAGAACCTCACCTTGAGAAAGAAACGAGATATATGTGAAAAAGACTTATTAAACGAGAATTGTAGAAGATAGGAGAGATAATGTATGTAGGAATTGGAGATATTTATTGAACTCAATATTGGTTCGTTCGGCGGTATGCTAAGCATTGTATACCTGATATGGATTCCGTTTTCAAAATCTACTTGAATCGGATTCAGAGATTTGAAGTTGACTGTTTATAGTAACCTAGACAAGAAAAGTTGTTCTTTATAATATTTGGTAAAGGTCGCGATCAGTAAATCCCTGTACGTTACTAATTAATTTTGATACTGCGTATTTATAGTCTGAATAAAGTGATTTAAGATTTATGGTTGATTATTAATGCGTAACTATATAAGTTAATCACAACGATGACATTTTAATCTAGATTTTAATCATTTTAATCTTTTTTAGAAGATATTTTAATCTAAAGTTAGCGTAAATATTAACCAGACACTTATAATAAGGTAAACAATTTTTTTACAATGAAAAGGAGGATGAAAAAATTTAAGAAAAAAGTACAACTTAATTAAATGAAACCTTTTATTAATTCAAACAAAAATGCACTAATTATACTTACATCCCCTTTAATTATTTAATTAAACGAGTATTTTTCCATCGAATGAATATGTTTGGTCAATATATAATTTTCTAACAGTATATTGGAAATTTTGGGGCTTCATATTGAATTTTACGGTAAGTGCTGCAGCTAGAGTATCAACATTCCATTTTGTTTTCTCACTTGTGCAATAATCCATACCAATTGAAAAACACTCTTTCAACTGCTGCATTAGTTCCAGGGCAGCACAACGTAAATTCAACAATAACTAAATTTTCATATGGAATATGTTTATTTTTAAAATGGTTAAATATTTTTTCCAGAGATTAATAGATTAGTTTTAAATATCAAAAAGGAGGACAGGTAGGAGGACACTTTTCGGGGAAGGACAGAACTTACAAAATGAGGACTATTCTCCCTAAAGGAGGACGTTTGGTCAACTTACTAATAAGCAAAAACTAAGAGGATTCTATGATTTTTCGAAAGAACTTCTTGATTTTTTTTTTTTTTTTTTTTTTTTTTTTTGTCTTTTTGTCAGTCTGTTAAATATCGATGCCCAGGGGGACTATATCATGGAACCTCAGGGACTTGCCTCCTTTTGGTAAGAACGGGTATCATGAT
This sequence comes from Nephila pilipes, assembly GCA_019974015.1. Taxonomy (NCBI): domain Eukaryota; kingdom Metazoa; phylum Arthropoda; class Arachnida; order Araneae; family Nephilidae; genus Nephila; species Nephila pilipes. Next base: position 110,177 of record BMAW01000842.1, on the reverse strand, counting down.
CCCGAAGCACCCTAGTGACCTTTTTCTTTCTCATGGGGTTTACTGTCTTTGGTAAACACGGGTGACGCACCCACTGGTTACCCTAGCGATCCTTCTCTATTTTCGACTCTCCTTCTTGTCAACCAATTTTTATCTTTTTTCAATTTTTTTCACACATCCAGACCACAGGTTAATATATTATACACATATTAATCTTGTTTGATAGGTTAATATAATCTCTTACTCCCATAAACTTCACTTTCACTCACCCACTGTTAAATATCGCAATTCTCATCCAATATTTTCAATTCAAACACGCATAAAAATATACGAATTCTGGTATCAACGGGAAAGGTGATGTTACTGTTCAGATACATGAGCATTTATCTCAAATATGTCTATGAGACACTTTATTAATTCAAACTTGGCGCCTGAAGACAAAATAACCAGTAGGATATCACTCTTTAAACCTTGCTACATCCAAACTCTAATTAACAAGAAAAAGCAACCCTATCTAAAAATCTAAATGAGTTCTATTAAACTTTCTTAATTAACTTTATTACACAAGTACCCTCATGAGTTATGTTACGGCCCATAAAATTTAATTGTACCCCCTTCTGGTACATCTCGGTGCGTCCTGCCCTGATGCTCCAACACCTTCGGAACACACGGAATCTAATAATTACCAATGGTATAAAAGAGTTCTCTGATTATCCGAAAGTAAATGAATAGCGAAACTCTGCAGACGATATAGTGAAAACGCAAAGACACCCCACTGGTACCCCCATACTGCAGAAGAGACCACACGTGCCTCCCCAGGGAGCATTACTCTGCGTGCGTTCTGGGTCATGTGACACCCCCCTCAGGGCTTCCAGGCACCCCCCCATGGAAGCAGGGAAGGAACGTTTTCTATTCATTCATTAATATGCACCCGCTCTCTTATATCTGTACACACGGAACTGAAAATTTTTAATGCAACAGAAGTGAGACCATTCAACTTTTTGATGGTTTTCATTAGAGTAAATGGATACTGGCAGGTTCTAGAATGGGACATCAACTGGCAGGTTTTGGCGAATGATGAGATGCTTTCTTTGCAAACGATTTCACAGGGAGGGTGTTCCAGATTTAAGGGGGTTGGGCAGGAGATAAGAATCGGTGTTGGGGCAAGTTTTGATCAAAATGGTCTGAAAAGAATCAATAAATGAGGTTTAGAGATCAAAAGCATGCTATTCAAGAGTATAGAATCCCAAAACGACAGTTGGTATTTTATTAATAATCAACGATAATTTTAGCAGTACAGAGAATATGTCTCAAAGGTTCTCAAAACTTTTAATTGTTATCTCTGGAAGCGAAAAAAACATAATTTTTCGAACAAATATAACTTACCAATGGAATTAATCAAAAGCTTCACACTTTTGCCATATACTATACATATATATTTACGTTACTTCTCAAATTTTTATGGTATTTTAAAAGACATTCTAGAAATTTAATTGTAAAAATATATAAATTGGATAGATGTACAAAATAACGAAAATTTGTATTTTACCGAGCACAAGATTCTGAAGTACAACTTTGATCAAAATTTACAAAATTAATGTTATTTAATAGAAAAATGTTCAGTTTGGCAGGTTTAAATACTTTGAAAAGATTTAGAGGAATGAAAAAAAAAGTCTTAAATTATAGAAATTTTAAGAAAAAATCCAATAAATTTCCTTAAAAATTTTCTTCGATAAATAATTTGTCTAAAAATTGATGTATAAGTCTTAAGAAACTTATTTTTAACAAGTGCATGAAATCTCAAATTAATTCAAATTAATAGCTTCTGAGAAAATCTGCACGCAAGAGAATTTTTTTTAGAAAAATAAAGTTAAAGGTGAAAAATAATAATAATGCTATACAGTTAAGCCACGTTTAATGCTTTCTCGATGACTCTGAAAGCTTTAGAAGTATCGTTAAACTTTTCACACCAAAATGTTCAGATTAGATGGGGCACTAACATATAATGTTTCAAATTTTTTTAAGTGTCCTAGGACACCTTGGGATTAAGTGTCTCCTCCAACCAAGGTTCCTTCGCAGGGTAATTTATTCATTTGATGTGAGTATCATCGATAAGAAAAAACATATAAATGTCATAAATACCATAAAATTCAAACTAAAGGGATTAAAAACATTAATAAACACTAAAAATTATATGAATAATCTGCCCTAGACATGTGTCTTGAGACTCTAATCTTATCTGAAGGACTATGACACAGCCTTTTCCCGCCAAATGCCTTGAGCAAGAGTCTTGGAATGTGGTTACTGTAACACAATTAGCTGAAGCCGTAAATGGAGGTAAGAAAAATAGTTACTACGAGAACGAGAGGCAAATTATTGCCCGACTTTCAATAAGCAATATCATATCTAGATAACGCATAAACGCATTGCACATACCATTTTATGTGTTAACCTAGATAAATCAAAAATTTTAACCTCAATGAATCTTTTATTTACTAGAACTGAGCATCGTTATTATATTGACTTGTATGGATCTATATGGAAATGTGGATGATGCACATTATACCTAATATTTGACTTTAATTCTCCTAACCTTACCAGGATGATATACTGATTGAATACGACCACGACTAGAAGATTGTGTCTATTAGGATTGGATAGGTAAAACGAATACTCGATCACTACAGGATTTCGCCGTGATATATATATACATATATTATATTTTAGACGTGATATATATATATATATATATATATATATATATATATATATATTATATCCGAAACAACGCATGAAAAAGTAAAATAAAAAAGGTATCAAATATATCCTTATTAAAAATAAATTTTTAAAAGACTGTGCAATAGCTTACGAAAAGCCGTTTTTAGTACAAAAAATTAATTTTATGTAATTGAAGATTGTCTAGGCATTCAAATGCAAAAATATAGATTAGTTTTAATGGTTAAAAAACATTATTAATTTCAAATGTTAATTTGCGATTTGATTTTGATTTCTACACCATGTTTGTAATGTTTTAATTGTTTAATTCTTAAATCTATATTGAAATTTTTGTTTCTTATGTATGTGTAAAGTATAAAAACCATATTACATTATTTTTTTTTGTTTCAAAACTCTAAAATACTTCTTTAAACTTATTCTTCTCATAAAATATTATTTATGATGGAATTAAAACAGATTTCTGCAAAAACCAATTTGGTTTAATTTGAAACTCTATTTCTATTAGTAAAAGAAAAAATATTTTTATGGAATATTATGTACTGCATTTAGATCAAGTTAAAATCAAGTTGGAAAATAAATCTGAAAAATAACGAATTGAAATTTTTAGATTAAATTCTCAGAGAAGCTGTCTAAAAGAATCTGTCTCTTAACCTGTCTAAAAGTCACTTAGAAATCATAAGTTATTTGAAAACGGAGAGTCAAAAATACCTTTACAATTTGAGATGTGAACAACCTTTGGAAAATTATCATTATGATTATACGAAAGCTATTCTGAAAGTAAGGAACGTTTTGGAATTAAAAAGAAACTAAGTACAAGAAGAAAAAAAATTTATTTTATACATCAGAAGAACGGTTAAAATTCTACTTTTCTACATAGTCACCAAACAAATTGAGGCACTTATCATAGCGGTGGACAATCTTTGAAATTCCTTCGTCATAGAATTCTGCCACCTGCAATCTCAGCCACTCAGTGACGCGCATCCTCAGCTCCTTGTCGTCATCAAAGCACTGTGTTGCTAGCCAGTTCTTCATTCTTGGAAACAAGTGAAAATCACTAGGTGCAAGATCGGGACTATAGGGCTGATGAGGGAAAACCTCCCATTTGAATGAATTAAGGAGTTTTCGGTACCCATCTTGCACAAAATTTGCGGTAGCCTAGCTTTTGTGTGACAATTTCAAACAACAAAGTCCGTGAAACTTGTAGAAAACTGAGAGAAAACTCCGTTATTGTGAAACGGCGGTTTTCACGAATAATTTTCATCAACATTATCGAGCAGTTCGTCAGTCACAATGCTACGGTGTCCACTCCTATCTTCATCGTGAACATTAATTCGCCCATTTTTTAACTGAATGCACCATTTCCGGATTGAACTTTCATTCATTACGTGGTTTCCGTACACTTCACACACTTGCCGATAAATTTCCTTGGGTTTTAGGTTTTTTGCCAACAAAAACCGTATCACAGACCGCACCTCACAACTGGCGGGATTTTCAATTGCAGCGCACATTTTAAATTTGAATATCGAAAAAACGGGCAGCGTGGAAATGTCCCCTTTGTGATGGCTGGACGCTGACTGAAATGCCGAGCACGCAGACACCAAAATATACGTGATCGGCGCGCGTCTAGAGACGTTAGACGGAAACGTCCCTTACTTTCTGAATACCCCTTGTAATAAATTATTGTTTACAGAATCAGAAAATATAGGCTTCGGATTTTAATTCTGGAAGAATATATAATTGAGCACTGAGTGAAAATTATCCTCTGTTACTATATAAATAAAGATTCCTTTGTTTTCACACAATAGACATATTTGCGTTATTTAATAATTATTTTTTAAGAAATCGAAAAATTTACTCTCGACTCGCAGATTCTGGCCAATTTCAAACATCATCATTATATTTGATCTAACAGCCCAGGTTGGACCAAGACCTTCTTTTGAAGATTCCTGCAAGATAATCTGCCTTTTACCTTAGTTCCCTGTCAGTTCTCCCCAATCACCTTAAAATCTGATTCAACAGAATCAAGCCACGTAGTTTTAATCTTCCTCTTTTTCTGACTTGTAAAGGGCTTTGCAACAAAAATCTTCTCTACTGGATTTTTCTCACCCATTAGAACACTATAAGAAGCCCCGTTTATCCGCTTCACTTTAATACATTTGATGACTTTATGGTCACTAAAAATTCTATAATTTTCGGAATTGACACGCCTTCGCCAAAGGCTATTTCCTTTGATGCTACCGAAAATATTTCTGAGAGTCTTTCTCTCAAAAACTGCAATTGGAGAACTGAAAATTGGGGAATATAAAAATTGCAGTTTCTGAGAGAAAGACTCTCAGAAATGTTTTCGGTAGCGTCAAAGGAAATGGCCTTTGGCGAAGATGTGTCAATTCCGAAAATTATAGAATTTTTAGTGACCCTAAAGTCATCAAATGTATTAAAGTGAAACGGATAAACTTCGCCAAAGAACATTTCCTTTGACGCTACCGAAAACATTTCTGAGAAACTTTCTCTCATAAACTGCAATTTTGTATTCCCCATTTTTAGTTAAGAGGCTGAGTTACAATTTCATTTATGTTCAGAAAAACATTGCCAAAAAACCAGAAATATTGATTTGTCAAACTTGAAATTAGTCCTCACGATCCCCTATTCTCACTGCACCAGATTTTTCTCTAGGGTTACCTTAAATATCATATTTTCACCGATAATCTGAAAGTTATCGCTCGACTCATGATTGATATTCGTGAGGAAATTTAATTGATTAATTATTTATTAACGTCGTACTGAGAAACAACTCTAGGGCTACGGGCAACGAACTCAGGATTTTTAATCTCAGTCAAGTAACGAAGACGATGCCTGAGCTGGCACCTCTCTTTCCAGAGAAATTCAAGGGATACAGGGATAACACATGGATCAATAAGTCCCGAGACTGTACGGTCGTTTTTTTTTGCGATTTCCTCCTTCAAACGCACCAGCAAGTCAATATAATAATCACTG
>BMAW01000842.1:72204-104068 GCA_019974015.1 Nephila pilipes | reverse complement strand
TTCTGGTCCGATCGACTTAAAATTTTGACACGTTTCAAGCAAAGGTTCGTACTCTAGAAAGACCTGGTTACTGGTTTACTACGAGCGCCATCTCTGGGTTAGTCTCGGAACTTATTGATCCATGTGTTATATTGCAAACTATTAAGAAAAACATAATAGAAAGAACCTTTATTTGCAAACTGGACATTGGCGTTCATCCAAGATATATTATTTTCCGTAACTAGTGGAAAAAATTTCAAAACATTTTATAATATCTCATACAGAGTGTTTCAAAACTCATGGACAAAAGTTTAAGAGGTGATAGAAAACGTCTAAACAAGCAATGTTCACCATATAATGCATAGGCGGAGTGAAAGCGTTGAATTGCTGAGGCGTAGTTGTAATGGAAAGCATAAAGTGTCGAATTTCCTTACACATTGTCATTTCTTTTCAGGAGGTATGGCGAAATACAGTAATAAGGAAAAAGTCACGACGCCTGAAATCCATTGTTGAAATGACGATGTGTAAGAGAACTCGAGTTCTGTGTTTTTTATCGCATTTTCACCGCGCGCTTGTTCTCCTTCAATGCATTGTGTGGCCGCGGTAGCCTAGTGGTCATGGCTTCGGATTTGTTGCCAGCGGTTTTCGTTCAGTCGCGGGCTCGATCCTTGGCCGTTCGTTAAGGACCCGCCGTATAGCCGGGGCTGATGTACGTTAAATCTTTCAGGGCCCAAAGTCCTCCCGATGACGTGGTGTGGAAGTTAGGAGAGGGCGTGCCAGCTCAGGTGTCGTCTTCATCATTTGAACTAGGTTCAAAATGACAAAGTCCGTCACTAATAGCCCTCGTGTTGCTTCTAGTGCGACATTAATGAAAACTAAATTCAGCAAAAGCATTGTATGGTGAAAATTGTTTGTTTAGTTTTTCATCATCTCTTTAATTTTTGCCCATGAGTTTTGAAATACCATGTATAGTTAATTAATTGCTTTTTATGCCATAAGTATTAAAAATTATATTCATTTAGCAGAGTAAATTGATATTTAGCTCATCCTGCATATGTTACACTTACTATCCTTGTTCAATTAATAAATGTACTGATACTAAATAATAAAATGTAGTATAGTACATAAATTTCTAGAGAAGACAACATTATGTTTGAGTTAAAAGTACTGTTTTTCGTTTTCTTGCCCTTGATATAAAAATTAGTAAACGTTTCTAGGTTTTTTTACCGTCTTCATCATATTTTATACTGTAAATTTACATCGGTATAGAAATACTATTTGATGTTGACTTCACTCTGCTGAAAAGGTGAAATTATATTTTAAAAAGAAAAAAAATGCTACATTTTATATTAATATTTATATCATTTGTTAATTACGAAAGACAATAAAAAGACATATTTTTTTAAATAAAAAATCCTAATGGTTCTCGTAGAACTATTGGATATAGAGCCTTAAATAATACATCTGTCTAGTTAACTTTACAATTCAGTTTCGCACACAATCATTTCATTACACTTCGATATCAATTCGCCATCATCAAACCAACTCATTACTAAATATTTCATACTACACATTTCTCCAAAAGCAAAAGAAGTCACTGAACTATACCTTAAAAAAAAGTAATCTCCAACACACGCGATTCCTCGATTCACTAAATCTATAAGTTAATAGAGGGTCATCCACTTTTTTTTCCACCAACATCCGTCCGTCGTGAAACCTCTAGACCCCTCCTGTACAAAAGACAAGTAATTAAAGTAGTCAAGATTCTTTTATTTCTTTTTTTTTGTATGTACGAGGGCCTTATTTCCGGTGAGAAAACTCGGAGACGATCATTTATTTTTCTGGTGGAACTTGATTTCTAAGGTCCTAGGTCTGCCTTCACGCAACTATCGATTAAGGTTGGGTTCTTTTCAAGGACATGGAAGCCCGTTGGAAATTAAGGCAGCAGGGAAAGTGGTGTAATAATAACATCGATAATAAAGATAAATGTTATTAGAGTGGATGAAGATTATGTTCGAATACTTAGCTAATGGGTATGCACATGTTCTTTTTTGTAGCCCTAACAGTTATAATCGAATATCGCCTTAACAGCTTCATTATTACTGTTTTTACCTTTTAATATAAGTTCCCAGTGATGCTTGTAACAAATCCAAATTCGTTGATCTTGTATTGCATTAGAACACACCTAATTCTGTTTTTTTCACGATAGATAAGTTACCGAAGAATACGTGGAAGAAAATGGTGGAAGAATACATTGCATCTATAGTAAAATAGAAGATTGGTTCTAATTTTAAGAAATCAGCAAACATATTACAATACGTTTTCTCTTTTGTTGTAGGTGAATCATGGGGCATTATGTAAGAGCTACCGAAAAAGGATTCGCTTGTAATTAATAAAACAAAAGTTTTAAATCTATAATTTGTTTGGACTTAGATTGACTTTTACGCAAAATTGAAAATGTGTATGTTCCACTCCTCATTGGCACGTGATCAAAACGTAAATAAGATTTAAAAAATAATTCGATATAAAAACCAACGTAAAAACAACGTTTTTATATGGTGGCAAAGTTTATTAAAGAAAATTATTGAAATATTAGTTAAAACTGTTAGTTATTTTTAACTTTAAAATTTACTTAAAAAGAGACATTTGTGAGCGTATTAAAAAAATCATAATACTCATAAAATCAAAAAATGCATTTGAAAGTTTGTAAGTCATTCTATTAAAAAAAAGGGGAACCAGAATTCAGAAAAAAATTATTGTGATAAGACATGGCGCCAAATATTGGAAACTTTCTTTTTTGCGAATGATTACTGACTAAAAGTCAGCAACCCTTACTATCTCGGAGATAGTAAAGGGGAGATAGTATCTCGCCTTTGTGAGTACAAAAGTTTTACGATACCTCATGTGGCGTGGGGAGTGCCAGTGTGCCCAGAGGGGAACAGAAATTTTTTCCTCAATCCTAAAAGCATTGAGAGGAAAGAATATTTTGACTTTTTAAAATTATTTAAATATTAGTTAAAACTTGTCGCAAACGTCTAAATATTGCATTGTTAGGCGAATACGAACGATTCCCAAAATTTCAAAGCTCTAGCTTGATGGGAAGTTGTTTAAATTAACGATCGAAAATTTGATGACTCACTCACACACACACACACACACCGAGTGAAAATCAGAAAAATGTTTTAATATAAGGATTTAATCATTGGCTCGCTAATTCTCCTTGTTCGTCGTGTTGAGGGAAAATTATTTGCTTAAATAGTTTTTTCTGAGACTTGTTTTGATATGTCTGAAACGTTTCAGTCAAATCAAAACAAGTGTCGCAGATGTTTCCACTTGGAACACTAAACTTATAATGTAGACAAAGCAGACTTAGTTCTATATTGTTGCAATATAATCCAGCGAATTTTCCCAAATGGAAATCACATTACATTCCTCGTCTCCAACGCCGAAGTTATAAAAATAAAATGTAAGCGAATTTTTCGTCTTAGAATTTGGATGGGTCATGTTAAATCGAAATAAGTCGAGTAAAAATAGAATTATTTTTTTTTTTCCAAATTCATGTTAAATCAAAATCGTATAAAGGAAATTTGTGTTAAAACAGAATTGGATGTATATGCACCAACAACTAAGAAACTGGTTTAAGAAAAGAATCAGGGATTTGAGAGGATGGAATTCCTTTCTTCTTTCACGAAGTATTCTTAGACAAAAATATTGCAATTATATTAGAAAAAAAATTAACATTTTATGAAGCAATTTTTTTTCCATAAAATGAAAATATATCTTTAAAATTTATTCTTACTGAGATCTTCGTATATCTGAAAGCGAAAAAAAATCATATCTAGTTCCCTTTCATAAGCACCATCACATATTTAAGATGATTGACAACACAATGGTATAACTGTAATGAACTCTAAATGAAGAATTTTTCATCAGAGGTCCCCGGGGTTCAAAAGACAATAAAATTGTATGAGAAGATATAAAGAATTTTTTTTTTCAGGGACTGGTTATTATGGTTGTACGTATCGCAAAATGGCAACATCATTATCAAAATTCTTCTTCGAGATAAACAATAGTAACAATATTAATAAATACAATTTTACTCAAGAAAGAGCAATATATCATTAAATATATTTTTATGTACTATTATTATTTAGAACATATTAAATATTTATTTAATTATATATTATTTAATATGTTAAGAAAGAAGCACTCGTATCACATTGTTATTTATTTTCAATTTCCGGGATTGTTTTCTTTTTAATTTTATGAGCACACACACATATACACATATATACAAGAAGTAATCGAAGTGAGGTCGAATCCATATGTGTATAGATTTGAGATCTTCCCCTAAAGCTATAATTTCTAATAAACTGGTGCCGTTATCTAGTGGCCGTAATATTATGGTGGATGACGTCACCAAATGGTTGTCCTTGCAAAACCAGTGACGTGGTTTCCTCGCATTTAACGCTCTTTAGGAAACCATGCCATCTGGTTTACATACACAATGTTTTGGTGGCGTTATCCATCGCATTGTTACGACCGTCATATAACGGCTCCGTTTTCCAAGGAAACTATAACTTTATTGATAGTTTCTCAGTGGAACAGTAGAAAATTAAAATACCTTTCTCTAAAACAGCTGTGAAAGTTAATTAAACAATTAGACAAGCGCGTATTTGTTATAAAATGAAGAATAATATCTACTTTTTTTTAAATTTTACTTTTGCTTACTAGCAGAAGGAGATCCAGAAAAATCAACAGAGGAGGCGCAAGTGGTTTTTTTCCCTGTAAAAAAGTTTTTAAGACTTAACTGCTCTTGCTTATTTCATTTATTATTCATTTACTCGTATTATTCTAAAAACAAACTAAATATTGACTCAAAAACCAAATTCGAATTGAGAACTAAAAACTTATGAAATGAAAGATAGTTCGGCCCTACGCTTGGACTCAAAAAACAACTTCGAAGTAAAACACTAAAATAAAAACTTTTAATAAAACATGGGATTTCCTTTTCATATATGTTACCTTGTCTGAACCTGAAAGTATGGCAAAGGGAAGGAGGGCACACGTCCCACTGCACACTCCTTAAATCAGCCACTACTTACAGGTATTGTAATGGCCAAACACCCAATGACGATATTCACCTTTGGGTGTGTAGCAAATTCGTAGTCTATCGAGCTAATAAAAAATTTCTCCATACAAAGAAAATATTGCTGAAAACTAGAAAATGAAACACTATTTCATAAGGAGTGAATTCCCTTTTTCAACAAGAACATTTCGAAAAAAAATATTAGGATATATCATAAAGTTTTAATTATTATTAGGGAATAACAGAGGTATACAAAAGAAATTTATTCTACACATAACATGATTTTTATGTGCGTAAAATTTTAATTATAATCCTAGAATATTGTAAAGTGTTAATTATTACTAAGAATAATGGAGATGGAAACTTTTGATTTATTATTCTTTAAGACTTCTCTCAGCATAGTTGCCATTCAGAATTGCACATTTCTCTCAGTGTTTCTAGATCTTTCGAATATCGTCATTGAAGAACTCAGTAGATGTATGTAACCACAGTGTGTAGAACTCAATCTTCTACAAACTGAGGTTTATTTCAATCTACGGCTTCTTGAAACCAAACTAATCTACATTAATAGATGTAATTTACAACGCTATTTGCATAACGATCTGTTTATATGCAGATTAAACTTATCTAGATATTTCGGTTATTTCTAAATATAATTATTAGAATACTCTATTGCATGCTGTTATCTTGAACCTTAGACCCATTACTATAAAAACCCTTTTATTTTTATAACTCCGTATTTTTAAGATGTTTTTTGTATACTTTTGGAATACTAAAATACTTCTACAAAGTCTGATAAGTATATAGAATAATCTTAATATTTCTAGCATATTCTCTCTATCTCAGTTATAGACATAAAATAATTTAAAGATCTTTACATAAAAATGTAACAAGTAAAATATTTGGTTAAATGAAAGGTAAAAAGTAGATAGAGAAATACTCATAGCAATTTAAAACATCCCGTAATGATAATGAACCAACTTGACACATCTTTCATTGTGGAATTGGATACAATGAATTAGAAATAATTGTCCTGAAAATAAAATTAATGTAATGAATATGTATAAATAATGATTAAAAACGCACAAAAAATAATAATTCATCTTTTGCATCAGAATATATTTTTGGAGTAAAATTTACCGTTTAACATTCCTTGATTTTTTTTTTTTTTTTGTCTTCTTTCTAATTTATTCGCCCCTTTCCTGCAGTTACATTAAACGAAATGAAAGTCAGACGATAGTGTCCATCGTCCACCCCTTGACTCTCAGCACCTTTTCTATTGAATACCAATAGCAATAGCCATTCAACTTTATAATACTCCCCTCACAGGGCCCAATAGGGCCTAGATCTTCTCATTTAAGGTTTGCGGGTCTCGTATACAATTCGTGCCCTAGTATCATCCATTCCAAAAAGGGGGAGGGCGGCGAATCCCTAGGGGGTGCAAAGACCGCCTGAGGCACGCGATCGAAGAGAGAACGCCCCATTAGCGCCCGTCTCTTGGGGCTTGCGTGATTTGGTGCGCCCCTTTGCGTAATAAGAGGTAGCCCCATGTTTCTGGCATTCCAGAATAAAAAGCGAATGGAATTAGAAAAAGGATTATTTTGTTTGTTCGTTCGCCCTAGAAGGAAAAGGGGAAAAAGGAACATAAGTAATTGAAAATCGGATGTGTTGGTTTTTCCGTTTTGCCACGCAATGCCCATGTAACGTATAAGGATATGGCAGAAGGTAAACATGTGAAGATGGGAAAGAAAATTGGATTTAGAGCGATCCTGGATCTTTTGGCCAATCAATGTCGAGGATCAATTTCGATTTTCGTGGTGAATTACAAAGGATTTCACTGGATATAGAACAGGGAATTTGTAGAATTGTAGAAAAACGCAATGAGGTTTATATATTTCTAGAATTAGTTGATGATATCTTCGTATTAACCTCTTGAACGATCTATTTTTTTTCTGAAAAACTCTTCATATATTTGTTTAGTCCGAAGTGAAATTGCAGTATTAAGACTACGTATGGACCTCCAGGTAAACCTCCTTTATTTTTCAACAATATATGTTTGTCCATAACTCTTTCATCGATAAAGTGATATCAGGTAACAAAGAGCCACCCATTCACAGCATCCGAGGGGCAGGATTGCTGATTTAGTGGCTGGTAACTAAGAGTTCATGTCTTATCTAGAGATGGAAATTTCTGTTCTTTTAGATGCACTATTCTTACCTATTCAGGTGCAATAACCTGTTCTTCGGGTTTCCTGTTAGTTAGATTCCTTGAACAAAATCTCTGATGTATTCAAATGAAATCAACACTACAGAAAAAACATTTGTGCCATTTCAAAAACAGTGAGATCCTCTGATTTTTTTTAAAAGTTGTTTTGTATTAAATTAACTCTAAGCATGTGACGTTGGGCTATTCGCAATTTTCTCTCCACGAACCTTGGGGATATTTAATTGAGATTGATTGCACGAAATATCAATTTCTTCCCAACCAAAATGAAACGTGATTATGTTAATTAGAGGCAAGTAGAAATAAAATGAAGTGAGATATATATGATGGTATATAAGCAGAAGGAAGTTTAGTAGATAGAGGTCGAGTAGAACTAGCGCTGAGTGTATGCCTTACAAGCGATAGATGATATCAAGAGTTGTTGCGGGCGATAGCGGTCGCAGAAGATTTGAGAAATCAAGACAACCTCAACTGGAGAGTTTTGGGTAAGAGAATATTAATTCAATAATAGTCGAATAAGTGAATTAATCCTAGGAGTCACCAAGAAGAGAAAATATTCCTTAAACATTATATTATAAAGTTGATAAATAAATAGTCGTGTGAGACTTGACTGGCGTATCCTTGCGTAAGTTATTGACTTTTAGAGTTAGTTGTATTTGACTGACTTATGGCATAACAGCATTAACTAATTTCATCAGAAGACAAGGAAAATAAAATATTTAGAGTCATATATCAATTTGAGAATTTTTTTTTTTTTTATCTACTAACATATTCAAAATAAATGAATTGATTGAAGTAAATGCCAGTAACATGAAAAAATATGAAATCATTTACCTATCAGGAGAAAGATATTCATTGAGGTTTCTGCTCTTGAAGCGAAAGAAAAGGATTACGAATTGCAAAGCATAGGTTTTTGTCGAAGCACTGTGTGATCGAGATGTTCTCAACTCTTTTAAATGAACAAGCTCAATAGAATAGACGGCACTTTTAATATTTATCCTTAGTCCTTTGTTCACTAAAGATCATTGTACAGATTTATAGAGAGTTGAGGCTTAACCCTTTCGCGACCAGTTTTTTTTTTTTTTTTTTTTTTACAACAGAACAATTTTGGTAGCATAAACTATAAGTAGGGCACACTAGAATGCTAAAACTAAGATGTTATATTTTTAGGAAAATTTTAAACACTGATTTAGGACCGGGACATATATGTCCCATTAGTCTTCAATGAGTAATTTTGTGAAGAAAACTAATGATTTTCTAGTCATAAAAATTTATTTATGAATGGTATGGTTTGAAACAATCAATGCACAATGGGACATTACACATCGTGCACATTATTTTAGTGCGTGATTCCTTCATTTGTTGTGCACATTTACGGCACCGCCGATGGGATCTGCATGAAACCATAAGATTGGACTGCAGCCTGAAGCATTAGATGAAAGTATCTCAACTGATGAAAGTGATCCCGTATCAGTATCACTCAAAGCACCGCTGTTCTTTGTATTTTGGGGGATGGCGGTATTTTCCAAAACTAAACTATTTACGTTCGTACAGTATGGAATGAGCGGCTACAACACTTCAAAAACGCGGGAATTTCTTTATCTACGGAAGTACCATCTATGTTTTGTGAATGAAATTACCTTCAAAAATATTGGCAGGACTGGTGGGAAAGTCTCCCATTAGACATAGAACCGTTTCTGTCCCAAAAGATTTTTTTGAAATTTGCTTGGGACGTATGTGTCCCGTTAGGCGCGAAAGGGTTAAGTATTAAATGAAACTGAGCCACAAAGTCCTAAAGTGATGTGGTGTGGATGTTAAGTGAGTGAAGAACGAGCTCAGGTGTCGTTCCTGCAACTTGGTTGTGAAATATGGAAAAATAATTATTTGAAATAAAATCAAAACCTTTTTATCTGTAATACAGTACTATTGAAAGAGTTGGACTATATGCAGATTTAGTGCATTAATTAAATGCAATTTTGTACTTTGGTATCTTTAAGAAAAAAATTCAACGAATTCACGAACATTTATAAAATTTACCCCAAATGAATCTGGGTTATTTTGTTCTATCACTCTAAAAACAATTTCTGTGAGTTTCCCTGAAAAATTCTAGTTGTATTTGTAATTCTTGTAAAATATCGCAAAAAGTACATTAGACAAATTAAACTCTAAAGCAAATTGAAACTGCAATATTGATTGATTAAAATTCATAACTGAATGAAATAAAAATTGTCTTTACGAATGAAAACTTTACGAATAAATCAAAATGAAGTAGATTTGTAAAACAATTAGTTATTTATTTGTTACATTTTTTTTTTTTTTTTTTTTTGGTTAAAAAGAAAATTTGGTATCTATAAAAAAATATTAAAAATATCGCAGAAATGTTTCAGTTATAATGATAGTTCTAAAGAATGCTTTTAGCATCTTTTCTTAAAGGTATTTTCTTTCTTATTATTCTATTTTTTCCCTTAAAAAGGACGAGTTGATTATTAAAATTGATTTTATAGCGAAACAGTTGTAATTTTTTCCAAAGGAAAAAAAATCGTTACTTCAATATTTGTTAAAATAGCAAATAGCAAATAAATATACATTGCTTTTCTTTTTAAATAAAGTATTTATATTCAAAAGATTGCATTTTCGATGCAATGTTTAGAGGCCCGTACTCCTAACCATGTCGATAAAATATTTATAGGTCTATAATCATAACCTCGTTGAAAATTCTAACTGCGACCCTGATCAAAAATAAAAATAAAACAATAAAAAATTAAAATTGGGCTTTGATAATTTCATTTTATTGTGTGGTAACGTTTATTTCCTCATTAAGTTCTCAAAAAATTAGAATTATTCGAAATGAATATTAATTAGCGTAGAGTAAGCGCATTTCCCAGTGTGATAGGGAGTTAAATAGCGCAAAAGCCAGATGTGGCTATGCTGTGGCATGCAAGGTGTAATTGTGATTTAGACTTTTGAAAAAGAGGAAAGAAAGTTTAATAAGCATACTTCCTCGCCCCAGGCTCCTCAGTAGTAATTACCATCAAGAAAAGAAAATGCCTTCTTCAAATTCTTCATACATTTTAAATTTCGTGAGCAAAATATTTTTTAGTACAAAAAACGTTGCCAATGTGAACAACAAATAGAATAAAAACAAACGATTTCCGCCACAAAAATCAATCATTAAATTAAATATTAAAATGACAGCAAACGATGAATTATTGAAGTAGACTATATTCTGTTCGGGTATTATAACAAAAGCAGACGATAAAATATTAAATTAAATATATCTTACAGATGTAAATATACTTTAAGCAAACTGAATGCAATTACTCTAATCACAATGTATTATATTTTGAGCTTATCATCATGTATACTTTATTTTATGCCACCACATTTTTGTTGACATCCTTTTCTCAAAACAACAACATGTTAGGCATATGTTAATAATGTAAATATAGAAGAAGAAAATACATATATAACTCATCAAAATCTAGGAATAAAATTACAAAAATAACGTGTGTAATGAAAATCGGAAAACACTAATATTATTGCATTTTTTTTTTTAAAAAAATAAACAAATAAAATATTCTTAAATCGCGTGTGAACTGAAAATACAAAGATTGTCATCTTTTATTGGCAACACATATCCAACACGTTGCCTAGTCATGATTAAATAAAACAAAGCTTGATCGAAATAGCTATTCTTAACGTAATTTATGCAAACTAAACATTTTAAATAATTTTAAAGTATATTAAAGCTATGCCGCAAGAAAAGTCGATTTAATTTATGTTTAGAAGAAGCATCACCTCTACTCAAAGCACATAATTATTTCTACTCCACCCTATCATGAAACTACCACACAACGACACGCCATAAGCCATCAAGTATTCAACGATTCACACTACAGTGGTTATTTAAACGAATCCATTCCAAAGAACCCACGTTTGCTCACAGACACCCGTCTCTTGAAGAAGCCCGGCATTTTCTTCACCCCCCTCATTCCTCGTTAAAACGTGCCCTGGCAGATCCAGGGCTACCCCGGAGCTGTTCCTTGATTACGTTTCCGTTTCA
Organism: Nephila pilipes; assembly: GCA_019974015.1. NCBI lineage: Eukaryota > Metazoa > Arthropoda > Arachnida > Araneae > Nephilidae > Nephila > Nephila pilipes. The sequence goes on along the minus strand of BMAW01000842.1, from coordinate 92,714 downwards.
TTGCACCGTCCATGTCATTACGAAGCACACAACCAGGGGAAAGGGAAATTAATTGCGGAGGACTGATATGTGGATTACTCAAGCCTCCAGTCCGTTCCAGTTGGGGGTAAAAAACTGAGAGGACTTTGATGTGACGTATAGGGGGTAGCAGTCGACAGATTGGATCCTGCAATTCTTAGCAGGGGGGAGAGGAAAATTGGGAACCCTTTTAGTAGATTAACTTCGGCAACGAAAAGAAGACGTCCACTAAGTCGGGTGTTGCTTTTTCCTTTTTTTTGATGTGCCCTTGTGGAAGTTTACATTGTTGGTTAGGGACAACGATGACGAATGGAAGTTACCGTGCTTAATCTCTCGCTAATTGATGGAAGGAAATAAGAGATTGGTCAATGAAATCAAGTTGGTTGGCTTGGGGAGGGGGGGTTACGTTGAGCGATATTGGCTTTGAGAGATTTGATCGAGCGGGAACGTGGGATTGGCTTACGAGAGAGGGTGTTGGAGTCTCCTTTTGTAGTGTTTCTATCGTCACCCACGCAGATCGTTGCAGCTTATGCTTGGATTGATATTTCAGAATGAAGTTGTTTAATTGATATACGATTATTTTGTCCGTAGAATCTTATATTAATAAAAGAAGATCAAAAGATAGATTTGTTAAATTACACAGTTTGTCGTTAAAGTCATCAAAAATGGATTGGCTTACCACATATGGAAGGGTGCATCCATAGTATCTTCACTAATAATAATGTTTATTTTAAGTCAATATATTTTGACTTCCTAGTAATATTCGAGTCGTAATTTTGAATTTAAGAAAAAAGAGATTCCGAGAAAAAGGAATGCAGTTAAAACCATTTCTGATTGTTTCATTAACGTCTCACTTAGAAGCAACACGATGGCTGTTGGCGACGGATCTCGTTATTTTTAACCTCGGTTGAATGACGAGAACGACACCTGAGCTGGCACCTCCCTCTCCAAATTTTCACGCCATGCGAAAGAGAGTACTTGGTGTCTTGACTCATTTAAAGTGCATCAGCCCCGCTACACGGCGAGTCTTAAGTGGCATCAAGGCTCGAACCTACGCCTCGATGAAAAAAATGCCGGTTGCGAATTTGTGACTATGACCACTAGGCAACCCTGGCCGCAATTAACTCATGGATCAATAAGTCCCGAGACTGTGCGGTCGTTTTTTTGCGATTTCCTCCTTCAAACGCACCAGCAAATCAATATAATAATCACTGTTGATCGATTTACCTTTTTCGAGGTAGTCAATGAAAATCACGCCATGCGTATCCCAAAAAACTGACGCCATTTGCCAGCTGACTGCTGCGTTTTCGGACGCTTCGGACGGCTTTCGCCAGCTGTGCGCCACTGCCGCTTCGACTCTGGAGTGTAGTGATGTATCTATGTTTCGTCCATTGTCACGTAACGACGCAAGAAATCTTTTTTGTTGCGAGTAAATAGCGATAAACAGCTTTCTGAATCATCGACTCGTTGCTGTTTTTGTTCCATCGAAAGCAATCGCGGCACCCACTTGGAAAAAACCTTTTTCATGCTCAATTTTTCATGAAGGATAGTAAATAGACTTCCATATGATATCTGTGTCATCTCAACAATCTCACGGAGCTTCACTTTACGATCTTTCATTATAATTTTTTTCACTTCACTCACATTTTCCGGTGTAACGGCTTCCACAGGTCTACCCGAGCGTTCCGCGTCATTTGTGTCGGTACGACCACGTTTAAACTCGGCAAACCACCGACAAATCGTTGCTTTTGATGGACAAGAGTCCGGGTAACATTTTTCAATCCATTGTTTCGCTTGCACGGTGTTTTTACCCATTAAAAAACAATGTTTTATCAGAACACGAAACTCGGTTTTTTTCCATTTTTTAAACAAACTACAAAACGACTTTACTCCAACCTCGATAACTCAGCTGTTTCTGGTCCGATCGACTTAAAATTTTGACACGTTTCAAGCAAAGGTTAGTACTCTAGAAAGACCTGGTTACTGGTTTACTACGAGCGCCATCTCTGGGTTAGTCTCGGAACTTATTGATCCATGTGTTAAAACCAAGATCCATTGGAACGTTCCCTAACACTCATAGAAAAGGTTTTAAATCCATGAAAAGCTGTGCAATCTGAATAGATTTTATTGCTAATTGCTTATATACAGTACTTTCCCAATCAAAACTTTTTTTATACAAACATTTGACTTTTTTTGTTCCATGCCCCCTTAACAATAAAGTATAATGTTTTCAGATATTTTTTTTGTTTTTATTTTCAACTTTTTAAATAAAGTATACAGCATATGGTTCTTAGAGATACTTCCACTTCTGTAACTATTTTTATATTTTAATTAGCATCCCCTGACCTGAGTCATGGGGCTATATCAGTTCTTTACATATATCCCGAAGTTGAATTGTTTGTTAGCCAAGATGATTAGTCGTTGAGATAAAATTTGATTAAACGAAATTTATGACATTAAAAACCATATTAGGTGATTTGAAAGTGCTATAACGAGCCTTAACAACATCAACAACAGCAAACATTAACATAGAAACTGACCTATGCATCAAAAAAATTAATCTATTTAATTAATCTTTGCTTAACAACCTTGTTTACCATATTTCAACAAAAAACATCGTCTTTTAGCCCCAATGCTCTTCAAACTGAAGCATCAAGTACTTCCAAAAGGCTAGGCATCATACCTCGATGTTCTGATCGCCATCTGTCTTTAAGATTACTGGAGGGTCGTTTGAAGAACAATCGTGACGTTCGAATGACGGGGGATGGTAGAAAAAGGCGATCCATATCGAGACGAGTTGAGATGCTTTTGCCCCTGCCTATCTGATGGCGTGGTTGACCCCAAGCTTCGTAATCACCAACTTGCACGTGGTCAGAGCGAAGGATTTGTCGTGACCAGCCCTGTTACATAAAATAATATCGTGTGTAAGGTGTGGAAGATTCCATCATGGAAATTTCAAGGAGTAATTGACTTGGGGTAGACCTGGGCAGACGATATTTTTTTGATGTTGGTTGTTGGGTCGAGGTTGAAGCGTATCGCATGACTGTTGAGGGGAAATTTGATGAACGTAATGGTAATTGCTTTATCACACTTGTACGAATATATCACGGGGATTATTATGGTTGTAGGTTGTTCCAGAGAGCAGTGAAAGCGTGAACTTGTGGAAGCCATTATAGTAATGAGCTTGAAAATGGCGAACTGAGTAGAGTTTGGTGCATGCATTGAAAGGTTTGGTTTGCGGTTTGTTATGGCAACATTTGTGAAAGAGATTATTGCTTTCCGGATTTTAGGCCAAAAATGTATTTTCGTGCTTCACAATAGTATGAAGCTACAAATGCTTTGCGCTAAAATTAAGAAAAAATCTTGATATCCAATACATTAATGTATTAGTATTGGTGCAGGGGCATGTATTGCAGTGGCGTACCCATAAAATAATTTGGGGGTGGGGTGCATATTGTCATTGCTATGACCGGGGCAATTTTATAGCTTAGAACAATTATTTGGTAAATGAGCCGTTTTCTTTGAAAGTGGTGTAAGTCCATTTTGACAAAAAATTAGTTAATGATAAAAATAAATATAATTTATAATGAACGTTTTTATTTATAAACTTCTTCTAAAAAAATCTGTTAAAATTTTCATCGTTTTTATCATTACAAATTTTCGCAGTTAATGAAGCTACAAATATAATTACTTTGAAAATGGTGTAAGTCCACTTTCCTCAAAGACATACTACAATTTAGTTTAAAATTGTACTACGCAATTTCTTTAGTGCCTTTTTATATGTGTGGTAACATTATAAATGACATAAACATTTTTAAAGTTTCCCGGAATTTTGGTTCCCCCCTCCCCCCCGGGGTGTAGAGAATGTAGTGTCACTGTATGAAAATGGTGATATAAAGTCTTTTTATTTTGTTAGTTTCTATTTATTTTTTTATTGTTCAAGTATTTAATAAAAATTTCATAAAAAGAAATTGGTTTGTTTCAATTGAGATCCCGTAGTAAATATTTTGTAAATGTAAGATTTTTACTTTTTGCTGACTTTGAAAGTGGTGTAAGTCCTTTTAAAGTCATTAAATGTATAAATTTGTGTTAATAATATTTAAAAAAAAATGATTACATTATAAATTTAAATCAATTTAATATTTTTAAAAAATACAAAACTAGTGTAATAACATATATCCACATTTTTCAAGTGCAAAACCTTAAATATCTCCATATAAAATAAAATACACTTACACCATTTTCAAAGAAAACGGCTCAAATAGTAAATGCGCTATATCAATCTTATTTGACCTATTTAAAACTTTTAAAGTATTAATATAATTTTAACAATTTTATTGATTAATTTTATCGAATTATAAAAATTTAAAAAAGTAAAGATCATTTAAGAAAAATAATTAATATACCGTGAAAATAAAATTTGCATTTTTTTGGGGGGTGGGATGTATTTTCTAGGGATGAACCCCCTTCTCTCCCTCTTCATCTACAAACACAGAACCAAAGGTATTCTTTCAGAGATAGTTAAGACTTTTCTATTCTTTTCTCTGGAATCGGCTGAGTTGAAATCCTTTTTTCGCATTGTTATGAAAACAAATTAAAGCATGAGGAGAAAAAAAAAATTCTTATGTTAAAATTTAGAATATAATAAAATGCTATGATAAAATAATTATGCTGAAATATTTCAATTTTGAGTTTCAAAACTCTACTCTTGTTATATTTAATAATATTTTAATATATTTTTTTTTGTAATATTCTCCATGGTTTGTTAAACTACACTTTAGGAATTGATTTTGTAATAACTTTCTTAGTTTTGAAGGGAAATATGCTGATATGGAAGCAAAAGTAAGGAAAAACCCTGATATCCAATTCAATATTTTTTTTTTTCAGTTTTTTATTTAATAATTTAGTAAAGTTTAAATTCAATAAGAGTTTTCATGAAAGTTTCCAAAAGAAAAAGTATTCATTTTATTACACAAAATGGATCCCTAACTGTATTATGCATAACACACAGAAAAATAATAATAGTGATTGGTAGTAGCGTTTTAAATGTTTTTGATGTATTGCAAAAAGCATAAACAAGAAATAAACGTTTTGAAGTTAATAACTCTGAACAAATAATTATTATGAGCTTCATTTAACTTGAAATTTTAAAACATTAGCTATATGTTTTTCTTCGTTGTAAGTGCATTTCCATAAAATTTATTTTTTTAATAATTGATCAGTTCGTAAGGGCATTGATTTTAACTGACTAAAACTGACAATGTAATAATAATAATAAAAAAAAAATTAAAAATAACATAATTTTAAAATATTTTGCTTCACTTAATTTCAAAATGTTATTTTTGGGCGAAAATATACATCGAATAAGGACACAAACTATGTGAAATTCTTAATATAAAAAATAATTAGAATTAGCTCGATAAATACACTAGAAACAAAACACGAAATATCAACATATCAAACATATTGAAAGCTTTATTCACTAATCAGAACAGTAAAGGCTACAGTTATGATCAAAACAAAATAAAATTAGTTTTTCAAAATGTTTCGATAAAAAAAATTGCATAAATTATACAAAAACCTTTAAAAAAAAGGAGTGCCGTCCAGTTTTAAAATATGCTTGTTAACATTTTTCAGTTTCACTTCTTGTAGCTTGTAATTCTCGTACGTTCAGATGCAATACATCAATCGAAAGATAATTTTTCAAAGAATACTTCTAAATAAAAATTTAAAAAAATCGATTTTTTTTGGTCATTTTTTGGGTACCAAGTCCCTGTAGTACATAAAAAGTAATAAATTTTAATAAAATTACTAAACAGAAACCATTTTAGAAATTAACTATTTTTTACAAATCGCTAAAATAATTAATTACAAGGTGAAGCAAGGGACACAATATAATGCCTTAAAATTGCATATTACATTGCTCATGTAATTGTTCTCCAAACAATTGATGTTATTCATGCACTATGGAGCAATCTTGTTCTAAATTATAGAAAAAAAAAAAAATTCGAGTCACGTTTTTTCTGGATTTATTGTTTGAATCCGTTGAATAGTTCATGAACTAACTCTACAACCCGTCATAAATAACTATAGCCTGGTATAAAGAAAACAATTTTGATTCCAAACTTACTTTTTTTTATACATACCAAAAGTAATAAAAATAACATTACTGAAATAAATATAAGAATTTTTTTTAAAAAAATCAAGCTTTAATTTAAAGATGATCTAAATGGTATAAAAATACTTTTTAAATGTAAATAACACCGGTGAAAAAAAAAAAATAGTTTTTTTTAACATGTGTTTTCTATCTAACTGCACACTTTGTGTAACAATCAATAATTAGTTTTAATATTTTATCTTATTATTTGACGTTTATTAAATTTATCATCTAAAATAAATGCGAGTAAAATTTTTTTACTTCAGTTAAGCTTTATATTAATCTCAATTAAGCTGCGTGTAATTAAAATTAAAGTAAACAATAAAATATGCTGTTCAATTGAATATATTTTATTCAGTTACAAAATTGGATGCTATATCAGCTACATGTAATTAAAATTAAAGCAAACGATACAATATTAAACAACAGACTTAACGACTATTTTTAGACTTGGCGAGAAACTTGGCGTAAAATTTAATTCTTTAAATAATTAGTTTTAATCAAGTAATTTTTATTAATTATAGTTAAATTATCGTATTGTCATCCAAAACAATAGTGTATAGAAAATTTCAGTTCAGTTGAGCGCTTTAAAATGTGAGTAAAAAGCTTTTAAAGTTTTGACCCTGACAACTCATATTGTAACAATATGAGTTAAAGAAAACCCATTAAAAATATACAGTTCACTTGATTCAAAAATGCTTTTCATTCATATTTATTGAATTCTATTTATTCTGAAAATTTAAGATTGAAAAGAAATTACGTGAACTTTACGTTTATGCAATATTTCAACTCAATTGGCCGTTGTTAAGTGCTATGCCAGAGCTCTTAGGACTCATCTAAGTTCGTCACTGGCTGAGTAAACCATCATTGGCGTACCCGAGGGGGGTGTAACGGGGCAAATGCACCCCAGAAGATTTTTTTTTTCTTCTCAAAACTGAAATATTTTAGTATAATTCTTTTATATTATTAAAGACGTTTTAAAATTTAAAAAAAAGAAACTAGCTTTTTCCTCCTCCTCGCTCTTATTATTTTTTCCCTTCTACTGGAGCCGGCAGTCTTTTCGATTCATTCGGAAATTTCAATTTTGTCATTACTTTATTTGCAATAGAAAAAGTATTTTCTCTTATGTTGCCCTTACCTAGGATTTTGCAGTATAAGGCAGAGGACTTCATTGCTACAATTCAACTAAGCGATGATAATGTAAAAGAACTTGAAATGATATACAGTCAATCAGAGACGGTTTTCAATTCTATTCTTCTAAAATTTAAATCTGTTTCAAAACGAATAATAGATGAGGACAATAGAATTGGTCTTCCCCGGCTAGCAAAAAAAAAAAAAAAAAAAAAATCACTATCGTCATTATTAGAATCACCCGAGTCTTATTTTAAGATGACATATTTTAATCACATTTTGCAATTTTACATTTTAAAAAAATATTTATAAAACGTAAAAAAAGTTATGAGTTCATTTAACGTTTTAATCTTGCCAAATAATGACTTCATATTTGCAAATAAAAGTCAATTAGAGCCACTGAAAGAAGCATGTGCTTTAGATTCGTTGTATTGTAGAATCACTATTTTGGCTGCAGATTATAAACTATAGAAACAGAAATTGTTGGCGTAACAGACTAGATAGGCTGCTATTGAATCTTTACAAGAATGTAACGCAGATATTTTTCCGAATATTCACAAAATTTTAAAAATTTTAAGCACCTTTCCCGTTGTAAAATGTACTGCTGAAAGATCGTTTGTGGCGGCTTCATACGTCATTTTTTGAAGTCATTGTGACTGCGGAGCTGTAAGGAGATTTGAAGAAAAGGAGCAGACGATCTTTTCTCCACTCACTTAAGTTTTAAATTTGTAAATGTTAAGTTTGAAATAAATGAATGTCAAAATTCGAGTACAAAACTTGAATTTTTATTTTTATTTTTTTTTGCATGCATATGAATATAGAAAGTTTAGTGAAAGTTTGTAAAAATACCTAAAGATAAACATTGTTTCGAGTAAAAATCATTCAATTAAATACCATCAATTACTTGATACATAAAAATCAGTCGTTACGATTTGCTAGTGCTTGTCATTGCTTAGTAAATATTACAATGAATTAAAAATCCCTATGAAGTAAATTAAAATCGGAATGTTTATGCAAGATTACCATATAATCTAAGTAGATATTATTACGCAGTAATTCATTTTTGGAACACACATTCATTTTTGAAAAAAAAATTATACGTTTAAATTCTTTTTTAAAAAATGTTCAATATGAAGCATTTAATCTCCTCAGATCCAAGGTCAACTTTGAACCATAAATTTTAGAATAATTTGTATCAATCGGTTCTAAATACGTGAAAAAGTACTGAAAAAATGTTAAAAATATTATTCTAATTTTTATTTTTGAGAAATTAAGTGTCTCCTGGAGGAGACATTGGGACAAAGTGACATCATCATGTTAATTTAAAATATTGCTTTAATCTTAATTTAATGAGTAATTCATAATAATTAACAAAATGAGCATAACATAAAATTTGAATCCGAACTGTTTGCAGAAGAGTCCTAATTTCCATAATTTATCATTCGTTTTTTCTCTCTCTTTTTTTATTTTATACTAATAAAAAATTCTCAATTTTAAATTGTTTCTTATTGAAAACTCGAGATTTCCAAAAAATGTTGTCTGCGAGGATGGGAGTTTATAAGTCTTTCCTGCCCAATACATTGGAATTCTGGGAAATTTTACATTAGACATAATTACAATGATCACTAATGATGCTTCATTTCATTTTCTGACAGATACAGATTCTTTCCTGTATCCTTTAAATATCTATATTTAGTGAATTCAGTTAGCAATTAAAGAATATCATTCCGAGCTGAAATAAATTCTATAATTATAGTTTCGAATCGAGTGATTTTGATAGCCATTGACTCAATATATCCTATAGGCGACACTGCGTTCTAAATCAGTTATATATAAACAGCAAGTTCAAGGAATTCAACAGTATGTTTAATAATTTTTTTATTACCTAAATAATAAAAAATATGAACCCTTAGCGATGCGCATGCGTATAGTTTTCTTTCTCTCGCTAAACACCATTTTCATTTTACCATAAATAAGATACGAATGCAAAATGTTCACTAAAAATTTTTTTTTTTCAGAGCCATCATCTATTAACAAGAAAATTATCAATTCTGTGTACCAATGGTACCTTTTATTTAACTTGGCAGCAAGCATTTTTTGAAAGAGTTATTATGTGTCTCCTACAGACGATGCTAGGACTGAAGAGGTTAAAAGTTCAGTAATCTTTAATTTAAAGCAGTACTTATACAATGTCGTTGACTTTAAGTTACTAAGTTTTTAATTAAATTGTATGTACAGCTATTTACAAATTACTTTAGTAACAAGAAGTATTGGGCACAACCATCTCTTCTGGAATAAATTCAGGGACTGCCGAGTTCTTGCTGAAGATAAACCTCGATCTGCCTCTCGTCGGTGAATATCTCTTATCTCATCAAAGCCTACCAGTATATGTCACCGTTCTGGAATTGTTGAAAACCTTGGGAAAGTTACGTAGTTCTAGCACTCAGCTATTTAAGAATTTTATAACGTCAAAATTGGAACATTTAGCTAAAGAGAATCACCAGAACATGACATTGATGTCGGCAAATCTACACGTAGATATAAAAAAGACCTACCTATGAAAGAAAAACTAGGAATGGAGATTCTACAAGAGGCAGGTGCAAGGATTGCAATCCACAGAGAAATCGACAAACACAATGTATGGAAATGTGTACAAAATCTTGCTTATCATAAAAATGTATGGAGAATAATGGATGAGAAACAATAATATTTCTACAATTTCTCAAACTTTTAAATACTTAACGCTTTTACAAACAGCAGATTGGATGGGGGAGGGGGAAGCATGAAAAAAGGAAGAGAGAGTTATAAAAGATATTAAAAGTGTTGTCTCTATATTAACAAACACAAAAATGAATTAAATAAAATTTAAAAAACATTTGTTATACATAACCTAGAATTATTATAAACCAAACTGGGTCTAAGAAACCCATACAAGCAAAACGTAACTTTTTTCATTAGCATTGAAAAATTGAATTTAGTTACTTTTAATATTTATTTTACTTCTACTAATGGTAGATAGCGATATTGTCACAAAATCATAAACTCTATACGAGATTAAATTTTTTTTAGCTCGTGCGAGAGACGATCCGTGAAATCTTCCCACTTCACCACAGAAAGGATCTGAAGAAAAATACTTAATTTCAAAGAAACAGAGTAGAATTTCATAAACATGACGTGTTGTTCACATTCTTTGTTCTGAATTTTATTAATCTTTTGCGATATTAATATTTTCTTAAATTTAATTTTCAGCACACTTAAGACTTTAAAAGACTAATTCGATTCCATTCTTCAACAAAAGGAATGAAAATGGAAACCGTATTTTAAATTGCCCAATGTATCCAAATTAAAAACAAATACGATACCTCAAACGAACGACTTCTTTCGATAAAATTACTTTTAAAACACACCCATTTATCCAGTATGATATTCTACCTCCAAATTGTATTAAATGAATAATATAACTGCATATAACAGCAGCCAATCCTTCCGTTATTGTTCTTCAAAAGGCTCCAAAGTAATTATGTTACTCATACGAGAGGCTAGACTCCCTTGACACTAGAGAGCAAATTTGATACACTTAGCGCAAGCACGACAAACAATAATATCGGCGGGAGAAGTGAAGTGAAGAGAGAATCTCCAACGTATTGATGCCACACGCTCCGAAGTAATCTCTCTATCGTTGTAGAAAAGAAAATGGTTAATGAAACATAATGGCCAAACAAACATATGGCAGCAAAACCTCCATTAAGAAATAGCTTTAGGGATGGCTTTTAAAAAGATTTTTCGAGAGCGCGGTTAGGTACTTTATCTTTTTTTTTTATTCTTTTTTTTTATTTCCCTTTTCTCCCAAATGGACCATATTTGCAAAAGAATAGAGAATAAAAGTAAAAAAAAAAGGTATAATCTCCCTTAAAAAATTAAGATCTTAATAGCAAAAGTCGTAAGATATGTTGACGCATGCATAAGAGAATATTAGAACTCTTTTTTTTTTTTGAGCGCAGACGATATTCTTTTCTAAATGCATTAAAGATAATGTTATTAAGTAAAATAAAAGCATAAAAAGATTCGTTAGGGGAATGGCAATGGTTTGCAAGAGAATTGAGTCGTGTGATTTTTCTCTAAAAGTGTTCTAGAGTTTCTGGTACACACATGGCTTATTCGTTATTAGAATTTGAAGTGACTTTTTTTTAAAAAAAAAATTAATTCTTTGATGCTCGATTGGTATTTCTTTGTCGAAGTGGTTTATTTCTTAAAGTTTTGTTCACACCCAATTGGGTGTAACTAAGAATGCTAGTTATAAAAAAAGGTCGAAAAGTTTTAAAAGCTTTCATCGTATGTTTTTAAAATGAAAAAAAAAATTAGTTTGCGATTCCGTTTCAAGCTTTAGGTATTTAGCTGTAGGCGGAATTAGAAAAATTTTGTAGAAGAAATAAAAGCCAACCGCTGGGATTTAAAAAGTTTATTTTTAACTAATTAATTCACTGCGATGAATTACCGACGAAATGTGGTTATTAACACATGAATAAAATTCTTTGTTGCAAAAAAGAAACAAAATATTAAAAACTTAATTGTTCTAAAATATTTAGTAAAAATAACATATTTTCATTATTTTTCTGAATTAGCTATTTAAGTAGTATTATCTTTTAAAAAACAATTTTTCAAAGTATTTTTTGTTAAAATTTCTAAAACAAATTGATTGATTTTAAGACAGCTTATCTTCAAAACACAATTTTTGATCAAAATAAAAATTTTGATTTCATATTAAAACTCAATCTTTTATCTTTAAATCTATGTTTAAATTCGGTTCGTATCTTTGGGGGGAAATGAGATACAGCTGTTTTAATATTACATGATCTTGAATTTCTCCTCTAAAAGCAAGATTTTTTTTTTAACGTTTTTCATTACTTTAAAACACAATATTTCCCATTTTCAAGCATCATTGAACTTGAAATTTTAAATATATATTGTTAAAGTACTTTTAAATAGAATTGACTATTCTTGATATTTTGTGTTGAGTAGATTTTTTTATATTGCAATAAATTGAAGATTACAAATGACTTAAATACAATTTCAGTGTACAGAACTTGATCTGCCATAACTTTCTACGTAAGGGCTCTATTATCAAAATAATAATTTAACCTCTAGATAAGGTTATATTCTGTATTAATACATTTACATCCATTACGGTATTTTGCGGAAATTCTTAATTTTTGCTCATATTTGTATAAAATACCCTTTTACATTAATAAAAATTTTCTTGGGTGTTTTTTTTAAGAGCTCCATGGGGTCATAAAATAAGCATCTGTAGACAAAATGTAGATTGATTCAAAAATTTTCCTCTTCAAAGATGTACTCTACGTAATAATGAAAAAGAAATAAAATAAACATATCTTCATTCAGTAATGTTATTATGATATTCAACATAATGAGAGAATGAAAGTAAAAACATGATATATTCAATCAAAACTTTTTTTTTATAGTTTTCAGAAACAGCTGAATGGATCCAGTCACAAATATTTGAATGAGTAGTATACTTAAATGAAATGCTTTTTTACGTTGGATAATAGGATAAATATAAAATCTAATGGCTTTTCATTACCTTATTACAAGTTATTATTGAGGAAAATAAATAGTTTTTTTTACTTGAAACTTATAATAGCAAGGGGAAAAAAACATAATAAAAGCAAATCCAAAAAAGGTTATAAAACACCTGCTCTTTTACGACGCGTTATTAATATTGTTACGAACACGGGATGGCTCTTTCCTGCAATGGTTCTTTTGTGAAGGAACAGAGAGTTCACTGAGAGTTTTTTTTATAGACAGTTCATCAGTTAACCAAGGAAAGATTAAGCAATGACCCCGAAACCTTAGAGCCAAATTTGGCAATCTTTTTGGCACCTTTGCGAGAAACTTGGTGACTTTGGCAACAAAATAAAGGTTCCCGAAAGTGCTAGAAACTAGGTGAAAACTCGACTGGGTGGAAAGTTATGGACTTTTCCTGAATTTTCCATGTGACGTCACACCTAGCCGGTAAAGATATAAATACGTCGAAAGCCTGATATATAGTTTGTTTCTCTTTGGAATTTGATTTGAAGATCGATCGGGAAATCGATTGGAAACCATCAGCACTTGGAAATGGATCTGCCAAGTGAATTTGCGGTAGTAGCCAAAAGACGGCCGGACACTGTGGGAGGATCTGTGTTGGAAGTATAGAGATTTACATGTGTGAACTAGTAAGCTGGGAGCTGAATGTTGGTGATCAATAGTGACTGTCGTTACAAGTGCTGTTTTTTGAACTGTGTCACTAATCTGTACAAGGGCTGAGTTTTCTGTTTGTGTTGTTACTGTCCAATCTCTACTATCTGTATTTCTTCTTAAATATTATTTTGAATAAGGCGTCATTTGTCGTTATCCTCTGCATTGGATTTATTTTCGTTCGTATACTATCACGTACGGTTTGAATTTTCGTAATAATATATTAATGTTTACACATAAGCAAAAACGTTTAAATCTGTTACAAAACTTAAATATTCAACTTGAAATGAATGGAAGTTCATTTATAAGTCTTCACACATAAATCAAAATATCTGACTTCAATTGCTGTCTAAGTCGAGAAACATTTTCATATTGCATTTTTGGATGAAGGTATCCAAATTTAGGATTAAGTGCCCATGTTCTTTTGATACCACATTTCATTATAATATAATTTGCTGAGTAGGATAGCTTGGATCTATAAAACATGTTTAACAACGCATTTCTGTTCAAAGACTATTCTGTTATCCCGGATATCACAATTTAAATTACTTCGTCTTTCTTTCGACTCTTTGTCATCTTATAAGTTAACGAATTTAAGAAAAATTATCTTGATTTGTTTCAACATGTCATCAATCAGACGTAAGATTAGGGGGAACTCAGAGGTCAAAAGAATATGAACTTGTCTTTTTTTTTTTTTATCTACATTCGATTAGTTTCAAATAAAGATAAAGTTCTGTTCATAAAAGTAATAAAACTGTCTTTTTTTTTCATTGTTCCTTTTGCTTAAAAGAAGTGAAACGTGTAAAAAACGGACTTATAGAAAAAAAAAAATAGCAAAGTGATCTTACTACCTTCACTGGTCATATTATCTACAAAAAGAATTGTTTTATAAAATATTAAACTCGAAAGTGAAAATCTAAAGTTAAAGTTAAATTTCTTTTAAACATCTAAAAGGGAAAGACAGTATTAGTAGCCCGACGTTTAAATATTATTATCATTGAAGCAAGAGCTCCAAGGACCATATTTTTATTGTTAAATTAAACTTATCAAAAGTTTTATCAGATTCGGGAAATTATAATTATTTTTTGGAGAAATATGATATATTTTTGTAAACCACAGCAATGCGAAACTTGATTTTTTTTATTGCTTTGTCATATAATTTAACATTTGTATTCGAGTATCATGAAAAATTCCATACAATCAATTATTTCCTTTGGATAATCCATCTATTTATGCCTGTAACAATTCCAACCATTCTAACTCTTTCTTTTTCCAAACTTCAATTCAACAGAAACGGGATCTACAGGGTTGCCTTAAATTAAAACACGCTGACTCACCCCTTTAATTTCAAATTTTAAAAAAAAAGTATAAAGCATCCAATTATAACTCGGCAACAAATAATTCCGGTCTAGGATATAAACCATTTCCCCAGCACAATACAGAACAATTACAAACATCTCTCCTCATATATTGTTACAGGGAAGAAGACCCTGTTTCAGATAATTATTTCAAAATTTAGCTTTGTTATTTAGCTCTCCAATTTCCTTGCGTTCATTATGTTTATGAAAACTTTGTTTTTATTTCAGCATCCACTTGAACAGTAGCCAAGTTCTTAGCGGCTCTCTGGCTATGTTCTTGGCCACCATTAAAATTAATGACGTTTAACCTCAGTTCTACAACTAACCACAGTTTAATTATGAACTCAGAGACTCGTCGAGGAGAACAAGTTTAATGAGCGCCGCATTCGAAGTGTAGTAAAAATTTCGTTACTTTGTATCATCAACGAAAGAGGGATATTGTACTGGCCCCGCGCAGTGCAATTTTCTTGAGTGCGATTATAGCGTTTTGATAATGGGGTTCGTAAAATAACGTTAAAACAACTTTGTTTGGGGCATGCATTATGGTATAGAAGAATATTTAGAGATAAGCGGAAATTAGAGAATGTGCGAGGAAATAGAACTTAAAAAAAGTATCTGCTAAATAGATGGTGATGCTATGGAAAGTGTTTAAGAGCCTCGGTTTGACTAATTATTTATTATTAAATCCTTACTATTAGTTCACACTCTTCCTATATATATTTATATCTCTTGTAATCGTAATAAAATTTAATTAGTGAAAATGCAGTTTAGCCCAACCACTTGGCGCGATTTCAAAAATTCCCAACTTGGCTGGTTTCTTTTTCTTTTTTTTTTTTAGCTGAATGTTAAGTCTACGAAGCGGATTAAGGTAGCCACATTTGGCAAAATATCGCCAAATAGTTCCTGTCACCAAGGGTGGTTGGGCTAAACTGCATTCCAACCATTTAATTTACCGGATGAATTAAGAAACAAGCCAATGCTTCTGATATGTTTTTGTCTTGTTATGGCAAAGTTGGTAGAGCGCAGCCTTCGGATCGAATCTCGTCAAAACATTAATTTTTTGATTTAATTTTCAAATAATTAATTTTAGTTTTGTATGGGAGAAAATTTTTTTTCTCTTATATAAGATATTTAGCAGGATATAAATTTAGGAATAAATACCGTCAGTGACGAAGCGTGTAGATCGCTGGAAAAAAATCTCTTTTGCCACTTATTATTGTGATTCTGTCATATGTATATACATATTTATATTAATTGTAATTATTTCATAAAGAGTAATTAAAATAAAAATTTTCTTTGTTGACCTAAGTAGGAATTGACTTAATTTTTTTTATATATAATACTTGTTTTTATCAACAATACATTTAGTAGCAACTCGATGCAACGAACGAATTGACTATGAACTTCGTAATTCTGAACCTAGGCTAAGTAAGTGGCTTTCCTTCTTTGGGCAGGAACGATCATCAAAACTCATAAAAACCCAACGATCAGTTTCTTTCATAAGGGGTTTACTATATTTGGTAAACAAAAATGACGCTCCTCCGGGATACCCCGAGGCGATCATGGCTGTGGACTCGCTGCCGGTGGTTTTCGTCGAGTTGTAAGGTCAAGCATTGATAACTCTAAATATATGCCGTGTAGCCGGAGTGATGTAAGTTTAAATGTATTGAAGCTCAAAGTCCTCCATTCGGTGTGGTGTGGAAGTTAGGAGAATGAGGTGCCAGTTCTGGAGTCATCTTTGTTCAAAATTAGGAGGTCCGTCACCGATGGCCCTCGTGTTGCTTCTAGTGCAATGTTAATAAACAATCACATCAATAAAATGGCTGAAAATTAGTCACAAATTACTAATATTTGGATGGAAATCTTATAACAAGGAATATATCAAATTAATGCAATTTAATTTGCATATTACACTTATTACACGTAGAGTGTATAATTTTCTCTATTAATGAATCAATATAATAATTTGGTAAATAATAAACAATATAAAACTTGATAAAATGACATGTTAATATATATATATATTAATTTTTAAATAGCTAACCCGATATATATTTTAATATATGTGTAGGCTTAATAAAATACAATACATTAATAATACTAAATATATTTGTTAATTTAAGTTAGACTAAATCCAAAATAACTTTTTAGCTATGCCCTTATTTTGAATACTGTTTTGTGTTTAAATATGAATGAAGCTTCTGAATTTAACACGTCCAACTTTTTAACAAGAAAGAAAAATAACAACTTATGCAAAACTGTATGCGTTATATAATTGTATTACTTTTTAAGGGAAGTAAAACTCATTAATTTAAATTAGTTTACTCTTTTTTTCTTTTAAGACATTACAAAGAGAAAATGATTATTTTATAATTAGTTAACCTTTTAAAATAATGTATTTTAAAAGTCGTTGTAGGCTTTTATAATGGTTCATTGAGTAACGTCAAAATAAACTTATTTAGAACGATTGGTTTGAAGGTCATTAAAGTACATTGCGGTTTACAAAGAAATTTGAATGAAATATACATCATTTTGAAAATAAAATTATGTAAATACATGAGAGAATAGAAACTATAGAAAATATTTTTTTATCTTCATTCACACACTTTTTTTTAATTCGATCCATCAGTAAATATTTTGGGGCAAATCTACGAATTGAAAATATTTAACTGGACTTGAAAAGTGAAGGAAGATTTCTCTTAAAAATAATCGTTTGGTTTTGATGTTATCGTCATCCAATAATTTAAATACATATTATAAATCCTGGTGATTTTTTTAGTAATGTTTGAGGAAATCGGAACTAGATTGTTTGAAAGTCTTTGAAATGAAATTCGAAAATATGATAACAGTCATTCGAGGATGGCTCGAAAAATGCCTATATCTGGCAACGGGTGATGTTGATACGGCAAGTAGTAAGTGCCGGTCCTCGCGGGGCGGAAGTATATTCATTCTGTTCATTCAAATTACATTTATTCTAACTCGTGTGAAAAAAAATCTTTTAATTTATCATCAGTAAAAATACTTTTAATTATTTATTCCAATTATGTTCATTTACCTAGGATAGCACTTGTTTTCCAACACAACGAGCTTATCGCTCCGTAAATAACAATCCCAAAAATAACGGGGTGGGGGTCCTTATCAATACAGTAGGTACACATGATAACCTTATCAGTATATCCAGACTAACGCGGCCAGAAAGGGGGCGAGGGAGTATGACGTCATTTCCGCCGCGCGAGGACCGGCGCTTACTACTACGGTAAGTTAGTGCGGCCTTGTGATACACGGTGCTAAAACATATATGACATTAATTCATAAATTAGTTTTGATACATGTCAGGAAGTGTTGTTTTCGTCCTTTAGCATCAAGTTATTACCATCGATTAGACCTGGATCTAGTGTCCTTGGTAGCCTAGTGATCAAGGTCACGAATTCAAGACCAACGTTGTTTACGTTTGAATCATGGCTTTGAACCCTAATGTCACTAAAGATTCGTCGTGTAGTGGAGTGGATGAATATTAAATCTGGTCGAAATCCCATGTCCTCCCGTTGACGTAGTGTGCAAATTTGGAGAGGGAGGTCCCAGCTCAGGTGTCGTCCTCGTCACTTGATCGAGGTTCAGAATTACAAGGTCCGTCACCAATAGCTTTCATGTTGCTTCTAATTGCGACATTAATAAGCAATCACTCAAAAAAAACACCATGTAACATTTGCTTCTTTTGAAATTTATGTACTATACTATCTGTTACGACCCCCAAGGTACTGCGAATAACTAGTGAGGTAAGAATGTTACGCCCATAGATGGAGCTGTTACAAGTAAGACCAGATTGAAACAAGGTAACACATTTTGTTGTCAGTGTTCATAGAGTTGTTCAATAAAGATGTTGTGTGTGATATAGCGCTCTTAATTGCACTCTTAATTTGGAATTAATGTCATTCCCTACAAACAATAACTAGATTGGCGTTAGTATGTAACACCATTTATTAATTGTACAGATACAAGGATAGTAATGCATCTATAGGATGAGCCAAAATTCATTTTACTCTCTTTTAAATTAATATAATTTTTAATATTTATTATATGTGAAATATTACAAAATATTTTGGAATTACAGCTCGCCGACGGGAGGACTTTGGACCTCGTCCAGATTTAGCGCTCATCAGCTCCACTACTCGGCGGGTTTTTTAGTGGCATCAAAGCTCGAACACACGTCTCGACGAAACCAACACAGGTCGTGAGCTCTTGACCTTGACCACTAGGCAACTACGGACACGGAAAAAAAGAGCCAAGAACGTTGATCTCTTTTAGATGAACTGGCTCAAAAGAATAATTTGCTCTATTTATCGCCATGTCAATTATATGGACCCCTTTGCTCTAGGGATTGTGATTGTTTTTTAACGTCGCACTAAGAAACAACACCAGGGGTTTTAGCGACATATCACCTAATTTTGAACCTCGGTCAAGTGACGAGTGCGACACCTAAACTGCCACCTCCCTCTCTAAACGTCCATAACACCCCGAAGGAAGGAACATAGAACCTCGACAAATTTAGTTTGCATCAACCCCACTACACGGCAAGTCTTAAGTGGCATCAGGGCTCGAACTCTCGACTCGACGGAAACAACGCCGGCCGTGACCTCTCGAACGCGATCACTAGACTATCAATGCATCGGAAAAAAGACCCTTTGCTCCAGTGATTGTGATTGCTTTTTAAAGTCGCACTGAGAAGCAACACGACTGCTATGGGTGACATACCTAGTAATTTTGGTCAAGTGACGAGGATGACAGGCACCTCCCTCTCCAAATGTCCGCAAAACGTCAACGGGACTTGCAAGTTGGGTATTTAGGTTCCGATATGAGGAAATTAGTTAAGAATCTTATGGGGTTGTTTATTAATATCACACTGGGAAGGAACACAAGGGCTGTTGGTGACGGACCTCGCAATTTTAAACCTCAGTCAAATGACAAGGATAACACCTGAACTGACACCTTCCTTTCTAAATTTCCAAGTCCGCCAACGGGAGGACTTCGACCAGATTTAACGTGCATTAGCTCCGTAAAACGCGGGTTTTAAATGGCAATAAGGTTCGAACCCAAGACTCGACGAAAACAATGCCAGCTTCTAGTCTGTGACTGTGACCACTAGACTATCACGTCATCCCTTTGCTAAAAAACGATATTACTCAAAGCTAAAACTACCGAAGTGACTGTATTTATCGTATAAACCTAATGAAGAAAAACAAATAATAATACGAAAGCAGCAACAAAAATAATTTATGTATCGAGCGCCATATCCTAAACACCGACGAGTTAACTTACTCTCCCTCCAATAATGACCAATTCGCTTCAATAAACGTTGATATCATTTCCCATTAACCTTCCACAACACCTTATTCTTTATCACCTGGCAGTGTGCCTCACAATCCCAGCTCACTTCATTCATAAAAACCTTCGATTTTTCCGCTCCTCCCCCTTCCACACACACGTCTCCCCTCTACTTCAATAAATTACACTTTCTCCCCAAAACTGCGCTATCACTTCGCCGAACAATAACCTGGCTTTCTCGATTCTTCTTACACCTTCGCCTCCACCCC
>BMAW01000842.1:53084-72194 GCA_019974015.1 Nephila pilipes | reverse complement strand
ATAATATTAACAGAAAAAAACTAAAT
Organism: Nephila pilipes; assembly: GCA_019974015.1. Lineage (NCBI taxonomy): Eukaryota > Metazoa > Arthropoda > Arachnida > Araneae > Nephilidae > Nephila > Nephila pilipes. Next base: position 72,168 of record BMAW01000842.1, on the reverse strand, counting down.
ATTTAAGGAAATCACTATAAAATTAATATATATATTCTTATCTATAATTAACTAACTGAGATTTTTTGATCTGAAAAAGACAGAAAAAGATGGAATATTTCCCCCTAAATTTTTGTTTTTTTAGAAAATGTTAGAAAATTGAAAATACTTTAGAACTTCAATGGGTTTTACTGAACAATTGAGCGTGTGTTTTGAAATATTTTCTTTAAGAAATTTTTAAGCTTAATTTTGCATCAAAATTTGCCATGAATGTGTCAATAAGAAAAAAGATTACGAATGCTTTTATTTAATTCTCCGAAAAAACTGGAATTTCAAACTGAGAAATATATTGATAAAAACTAAAAGTCTTAATTTAATATAATCACTAACTATATTTTATTTTTTACGTACATTATTCAAACTATCAATAAAAAAAAACATCTGATAAAAACAACTGCCACTTTAACTAATTTTAAAATTCTGTAAAAAAAAAGTTTAAACCAGTAAATCCTTGAAATCTCAATAAAAGACGTTGTAAATATTAGGTAATTATTTCTCGGAAACAACTGATTAAAAGAACTCTGAGCCTTCGACCGTGCAAAGCCTTGAAGGTATATTTAACAAACGTTCTAAATCAACATACCGTTTTCTTTCTAACATAAATGTGTATTTTTCATCACCACGTTTGAAAATTTGTTTTTCCAAGGTCGTTGACAAGAAGGAATTTGCAATCTAATAGAATGCTCTTTAGTTATTTGAATTTCGACAGCTGCAAAAATATACTCAAAGAATATTTTAAATGGAAATCATTATCAGATGCGTATTATAGGAAAAATGAAAAAACAAATGCTGAAAGCAAATATAAACGTTTACATTATTAGCTACCTACTGCGTATATAATTGAAACACTATGATTGATTCTGCGTAATTTAAACAATTACTGATAATATATTTAGAAAAGTTTTTGAACTTGAACCGATATATGTATAATATATTATGTCATGTCTCGCAAATTATTGTAGTTATAAAACCTTGAATACATCAAATATTTTTCAATCTTTCCTTTATTAATATGTGCTAACATGTTGTTTTGAGAAAATGGCGTCTACAAAATGGCGTGGGCATAAAAATGATACATGGTGTTAAGTTCCAAAATTGACATTATAATAAATTTTGAGTATAATTATATTCAATTTGATTAAGGTATATTTATATTGCTACTATATATTCATTTTTACATTTTATCGTCTGCTTTTATTTTAATATCCAAGCAGAATATTATTATTGTATTCAATAATTTATCGTTTTTTCTTATTTTAATATTTGGCTTTATAATCAATTCTGTTGGCAGAATCGTTTGCTTTTTATTCTTTTTGTAGTTTACATTGTAACATCTTTGTAATTTTGAATTTTTTGTTCGTGAAAATAAAAATACTTTAGGAATTTGAAGATAGTATTTTCTTTTCTTGATAGAAGTTGTTTCTGCGGAGCCTTGGGCTCGGAAGTACGCCTACCTTACGCTAATTAACATTCATTTTGGAATAATTCTATTTCTTGGAGACTCAACACAAAGCAGAATTTTAAAAAAAAATGAAAGTGCATGTTAAAATGAAATTAGCAAAATCAATTTCTTTTGCCACTTTATTTTCTTTGTAACCAAGGTTACACAGGCTACAATCTGAACGCCATTTTTACACTCATAACAATTTAATCCTTTCAATCATTTTTCATTCCGTTTAACTGCTATTACTCAGAACAAAAAATAATCAAATAAAAATATCAGATTATTCTTCAACTTTATTAAATCGCAAGATTGAAAATTTTTGAAAATATTCTCGAACCAGAAAGGATAGATTTGGACTCTATGACAGAACAGATCGGAGTCATCTTAAATGTGTTTTAAAATTTCATGGTTTTAATGGCGGTCATGCCATAATATGCTACGTACAGATCTTGCATGCCCACGAAACAACATCAAGTTGGCTTACAATCAAGGGTATTTATAAATACGAGGTTGGTTTAAAAAGTACTTGTATGAGGAATAAGAAATTAGAATTATAGATACCTGACCAGTAATCACGTTTCCTATTTCTGAGACGATGAGTATGCACAAAAGCGGCGCCATAACTTTTCCAGTCGATGAGATCGTCTTCGCTGTCATTGAAGCAGGTTTACCGGAAGTTAAATATTTTTTATTATTGCTTATTTTCCGGTGTATGTAATGATAAATCCAGGTCTTATCAACATCAGTAACTTGACACCACAGCAATCAAATTTTGACTTGGAAGCAAAGGAATGCCAAATCAAATCTAAACAATGAATCAATGCTAAATTTATTTTAGCACCGATTAACAGATGTCAGCACACAGTAGTAACACCAAATTAACTTAGCAGTGTCATCTGTCGTCAAAAACAGGTACTATTTAATCATCCCGTGTATGTATGTATATATGCCGTGGGTGAAAAGCACGATAACCATTTTTTAAAATAGTAATCGGAAAGGTTAATCTCTCTCTCTCTCTCTCTCTCTCTCTATATATATATATATATATATATATATATATATATATATATATATATATATATATATATATATATATATATAAAAGCGAAATACCACTGACTGACTCATCACGAGATCTCTAAGACTAATCAACCGATTGACTTGAAATTTAGCACAGTTACTCATTTTGCGATGTAGACGCTCACTAAGAACGGATTTTACGGAAGTCTTATCCAAAATGTAATTGTCATCTGTTAATCTACTCTTATCCGTCGGTTATGTTATTTTTGGCGACTTTATCGCCAAAAATGATATGACCGACGCCAAACGGAATACATATTTTTATATGTATACTGTGTATTGTCACCCATTAAGTTTACTTGGTGAGATTTGCGCGTGCGGAATGGAAAAATACCATATAATTTTATATTGAAGCCCTGATGGAGGATTGGCAAGAATTTGGCGAAGGGGCTCTTTATGTGAAATTTCGCGCATGTCGAAAATAGGAAACGTGCAGATGTAGCGATAGAAATAAATGTAATTGGAATCCCACAATCGGTGAAAGTGTAGTTTATCCCCAAAACTTAGAAGTATTTTGAAAAATACTAAAATGGCGATTTCTTACGGAGTAGCGCACACGCAAGACAATCTTCGTTTACTGGAGGACCTCGCTACATGCATGAACGATCTGAAGAGGCTATGACATACGTAAGATATTGTGGACGTCCCGACTTGCACGACTTTTTTTTAAGGATTGTAGTCACTTGCATTCCTAAATGGTCAGAAATCAAAATGTTTTGAGGCAAGGACAAAATTTTTATGATAGACACGATGCCATTGTGAAGGTATTTTATTTGAAAGCTAAGCACATGATGAATCTTCTGACAAAAAGTTGCATCTTTGGCAATACTAGATTTAGCATGTATACGGTGGAATGAATTTTATCCATATTATACATATATGGGGTGACTTTTTACTAAAACATTCTATTTTTCTCATATATTTGAAAGTCGAGGATAACCCTTATTACAGACAATCAATTTCTTAAAATTTTAAATTTAGATTATCATTAAAGTTTTAAAAATTGAAAATGTTCTTGATATCTTACGCATAGGTTCCAAAATATTATATTATCGTCTGTCCAGCGAAGCGGACGGTATCAGCTAGTGAATAATAAGAGGGACAAAGGTATTTTTATTGAAAACTTAGCTGTCGAAAGAATAAAATGTACAAGAGTTCGTTTTAAAATATTCATTAACCAGCAAGCTGCAAATTAATTAACATCCACAAAGAATATTTTATCTGCTGCTCTCCTGTAAAATTTCAGAAATGCACAAAGTACCTTTTAAACCCGGCATATAACACATCGATCAATAACTCCCGAGTCTAACATTGAAAATAACATTTTTTTTGCAAAATGTTTTTTTATTCATCAACATAACACCTTTTGTTAATCACCTTTTAGGGTGATACAATCGTTCCAACGTGCTTTTCCAAATCTTTTTCTTTTTTTTTTTTTTTTTCCTTTAAATTTTTTTTTTTTTTTTTTCTTAAGAAATCTTTTTTGTTGCGAGTAAATAGCGATAAACAGCTTTCTGAATCATCGACTCGTTGCTGTTTTTGTTCCATCGAAAGCAATCGCGGCACCCACTTGGAAAAAACCTTTTTCACTTCACTTCAAAAAACCTTTTTCCTGGTCCGATCGACTTAAAATTTTGACACGTTTCAAGCAAAGGTTAGTACCCTAGAAAGATCTGGTTACTGGTTTACTACGAGCGCCATCTCTGGGTTAGTCTCGGGAGTTATTGATCGATGTGTTAGATACAAATTCTACATTTTTTTTATTAAAATAATAACAAAAGAAATAAGAGTCATTTTTTATTATCAAAAATATTAAATATTTAAATTTTGCTTTGAGTGCAGTAACCAATGTAACTCAAAAGGAAGATAAGGATCATTGGAATAACTTCAAGAAACTGACAATTCCTATTAAAATCTTCTCGCTCAAAGTTCCAATACTAAAAAAATGACACATAAACAGCTTCTATAATTAATTTCCCATTGAGAATAAATTGAGCACAAGCATAAAAAATACCAGTCCATTAACATGTGTAGTTAATGGATTGGTATTTATAAAACAGAATCATGAAAAGGCTTAAAAGTAAAACGATACAATAAGTTTCAATATATTCATTTCTTCTTATCAAAACAAGTTGCAAGAAGACACCCCCCATCTACAGCTTACTAAAATAGCTATTTTCCCCTTTATACATAAAATAGTATGAATACAAACTTTGAATAGATATTTTATTCAAAAATGTTCTTCTCTATAGTTTTCAATAATAATGCATCATCGTTCGTATTTCGTGCATATCTGTATTCCATTTTTTCACTTAAAAGTATATATTTTTTCACTGAAAATTTTAGTCCATCGATGTATATAAAAGAGTTTATAAGACATAAATATGCAAGTAAACTATATATTTTGAAGGAATACTAGTAATATGAACATATTTATTACAATCTATATAAAAAGGGGTGTATCTTTTTCTGTATTATATGGAAAATACTTTATCTGAAAAGAAGCTACTTTAAATGTATTCCATCTAAAGAGTAGTAGACAATTTTTTTTTGTATCGAAAGTGGAAATGTAAAACTATATTGAAATGGTATATAAAATATTTCCATAAATGCATCCGGGTATTTTTTGAAAAGTGTGTAAAAACACTTTTTTACAAACAGAGAATTTCGGAAAATATTAGTTATAAAGCTAGACAGAAAGTGTAATATATATTTAAATGTATCGAATTGTGAAGAGAATATCTGATATAGAAAACATCAAAATGAAAGGAAAAGTAAGTTTACAATCAGAATGGAATCTTGCACGTTTCTTTTTTAAATCCTGAATTCCATTTCTTGACAAGTCTCTCTTGAATTTTAAAATATTTAATGAATCATTTATGCATTCTTAAAACATTCTATAAAGCAACGCTTACGAATTTGAAAAATGTTCTTTTAAGAACCTCGTAAGAATTTGAAAAATATTCTTTAACGAATATCTTATAAATATTCAAGCTCTATTCTAAGTTCTTTTTTAATCTTAAATGCGTAGTGAAAATCATTAATCTCCTTGAAATCATCAAATTATCATAGAATCAATTAATCGTTTTCTTAACATATATTTTATTCACGTAATTTATATTATCCTAGTTATATATATGTTCTTAAAACTTTATTTTTATAAATTTCTATCAAAATTAAACATATGTAATGGAAACTACAAGATATCTAAAATTCGAAATCGTCTGCCTTCGATGACTCAAAATCGCGTTTATTGTTATCCTTAGATAGGTTTATTTGAGAATAAAATAAAACCAGTTCATTTATTATTCCAATTTGCGATTTAATATCGATTTATGATATCTTTTCTGGGTATTTTATTTTGTAATTTAAAATATTTTTTATGCTTTAAAGTATTGTTAAAACTGTCGATATTATAAAAATACGATGAAAAGTATTTATTAATTGTCAAAAAGAAACAATTCTTGTTTGGCTCCACAAATTGGCTCTTTTGAAGTGTAGGTAAAGTTGGACGTATCAGAACCTGCCACACCATTGTATTTAACAGACCGTAAAGCAAGTGTTTCCGAAACTAATACATACAACGTGATTGATAACTATAATTAGGTTTAGAGTTTAATATCCATGCATCAATGAAATACGATTAAAAATTTGTTATAGGTTGTATCAGAAGATTCGAAATGTTAAAGGGTAATCAGTCATCAGTTTGCGTAAAACAATTATAGAATCAATCAAATGCAGCTGTACGCAGCAATTCGGGCAAGAAAAGTATGTAAATGGTAATTTTTTTTTATTCCGAGTTATCTGTTTTGAAGAACAATGCAGGAAAGGCGTTGCGTAAATTATGCATCACTTTTTGTTCTCATTTCTCCTGCTATGTATTTTATTTGCTAAGTAGTTCCGAAATTTTCATGGAACAAGGCTCTGAAATGATTTTAGTTGTTATTTTGTAATTATTTATATGTTTTACTTTGTTCTGAAATATGGAGAATTGATGGTTTGTTATTTGATTTAGTATTCAAACATTTTTCAGAATATTTTATGGCATTCAAAGTTCTGTTATACCGTATTAGCCCTAATGGAACGCGACACTTTTTGACTAAACATATTCCGTAAAAATATTAGCTCGTTCTACATCATAGGTCTAGGTAACGTGTTACCTGTAATTAATTATTTTAAATAAAGGCTTGTTTGGCTAAATTGTATATTATTTGAATTATTTTACGTAAAATGAAGGATCGTATTAAATTCGTCATTTTTTTTTTCTAACTGTCTTTATAAAAAATTTTGGCGTCGCGTTAAATTCGGTGTCACGTTACATTCAAGCTAATACAGTAATTTGACTTTAATAACTATCAATTGCAAATCTTTCATATAATCGTCTGGTACATTTAGAAGTGTTTGATTAATATAATTAAGAATACGGATTAATATTAGTACTCATAAAAATAGAAAAGTATATTTTAACAATTAAATAATTTTTGCTAATGAACAAATTACATTCAATGCCGCAAAGAAATTCATATACTCTGACATTGTTTGAGAATGCATATATAAAAGTTAATTTTGAGGAAAAACTTAATAACTTTTGCTTGTGTGAACACACTATCATGAAAAAAATACACCTGTTAATTTCTGTAATTTGCGTCACATCTGAATAAAATTGATAGTAGTTAATCTCGGTTGTTGAAGAGGAAGTAAATTATGAAATAAGGTTTTAACTAAAATTAACATAATTTAAGTTATTTCTATAAACGGAAAGTTTAATTATAAAATGCGATCTATTTTTTTTTTCTTTTTTGCAGCATTAAGAAGAAAATGCTCAAAAAATTGAATATCCTTCAAACCTCATTTAAATGTGAGCATTACTTGAGAAAAAAAATGTTTGCAGACCACGTGATAATTTTAATTCGGGCAAACGATTTATTTTAACATTTTTGTTCTTAAAGTTATAAATTTTTAACAAAGTTTCTTAAAAAAATTATTCATACTTAAATTTTTAAAATTTAATACAGCACAATTTTTGAATCAATGTCTCTAGCACAAAAATAAATAAAATAAATCAATCGAAATATTTAAGAATTATTAAAAATTGTTAAATATTACGATTTTTTTTTTTTTGGGGGGGGGGGGAGAAAACTGAATGAAATTTTTTGATTTAGGGGTTTCTAAACATAAAGAACCAAATATTTAAAATATTTTGATATAATCATCAAACTAAATAATTGGATACTCTTAATTATTTCTGTAATTCTTACTACACTTAGACAACATTGTTAACAATCTAGGTCATTAGATATTTTGTTATCTTATTCCGCTTCAAAATATATTAGTATGGTAAATAACTAGTTCAAATGGAACTAACTAAAAGTGGTGTGATGTTGACTGATTAATTAATAAACAGTGCGGATTCGACAATGACATAAGAGGTTAAAATGCCTCAGGAACTGGTCCGTCCGAAGGGGAAATTCTTTTCAGTCTAGTAGCTAAGAGCACAGCAAAAAACGACTAGACATGTTTTCTATGGACTGACTAATCGTGGCGTCGCTCAAAATTTACCAGCCCCTTCTTCTTGCATCGGCGTATAAAAATCTTCTCCAATGGCGGCGGAAAACATCTCTCCTGCCGAAATGGTGACCTAAGACTTGAAATAATGGCATTTTTTCAAATCTTGGGTCAGGACGACTTTTAATTATTTTTTGCTTGTTTTTCCGACGCAAAATACTTGTCACTATATGTTATATCTGACTAAGACAACCTCACATAAAGTCACAACTAGTGATTCTCCGACTACGACGCACAAGTCAAATAGTACCGCCATCTAGACTAGAGACAGCCGATGACGTCAAATAGAAATTATTCAACGGGAAACTCAATGCAACATTGAGTGGATATATATCAATTGAAGTAACGGCTGGTAAAACAACTTTTTCTCAAAAATCATTCAGAATGCTCCTCTTCGTATAATCACGATGATACTGGAAGGGAAGTATACGACGGCTTTCTTCAACAACGAAGATAGAAGTTAAAATGTCTTAATAACTACCCCAAAAGGGAATCTCTTTTGGTTTTGTTGATAAGAGCATTGAAAAAAGCGAGCGGACAAGCTTTCTCCAATCCAACAGATCGAGGGTTTAAATCGCCCCATTCATTCAAGGTCAATCAATCTTCTCCTCCTAAGCGACAGCAAAAACACAGCTCTCACAGAAATTAAATTTACATCGTTAATTTAATTTTAAAATATAGTTTTCTTGTTACAGTTTTTTTTTCTTTCCTTTTTTCTTTTCTTTCTTTTTCTTTTTTCTTCTTCTTTTACAGAATTAGGTAAAGAATAGTCTACGGTCTATATTCCAAATTTCTTTTGAATCCATTTATTAGTTTCAAAGATATTTGAGAATAATCATTAAGGGAGCTTAATCAAAAAATTTCGAAGAGACAATTTTTCCCGTTTACTTGCTATGCATGATCAGTTGATGGATAATAGAAAAATATATATACTTCTATACGACCCCTTAAAGTAACCCGATTTTCGCAGGTAACTTCTTTTTGGAATATTTCTTATTGGAAGGAAATACATGAAACATTGAATTTAAGAGATTTTATAACATGAAAAAGAATGAGAGATATGATTATATGAGAAATATAATTGTATAACATTTTGGTACGCTATAATTCATTTTTTTTTTACCTAACGCTGTTTCGTAATTCATATTTTTCATAATAATGTTACTTTTTTCCTTTTTAAAATAGTAAAAGCCTATCGTTTGGGGCAATACAGTAAACTTTGTGTAAATGTGGTGCACTTGATGTAAATTTTACACTATGAAAAATTTGAAAGGCGTAATTACCCTAGAAATCAATTCTAAATATATGTACAAAATTTTACAGCTTAAACTAACTTATTTAGTGTGCTCATTATTTTTTAATAGAGTGCTAAAAATTTTTTTCATTGACTTTTAAAATTTTAAATTGCCTTTTCTCACCTTTTTATTTTTCACGACAGTCATGTGACGGTCATATATGACCGTCAAATGACTTTCCTGACGGCTTAGAGTTCTTTTTTTTTTTTTTTTTCGTAATTAATAGGACATTTTGAATTTTTTTTGGTTATTTTGCTTAGTATATCTAATAACTCTGCGCTGGTATAAGAATTTAGATTAAATGTTATTTTTTTAAAAAGAAATCCACAAAATTTGATGTAGATTTCATTTACTGTTTTTCGTAGTGCCTGATAGAAAAAACTTGTAAAACAATAAATAATCCTTGTAGAACTAAACCCACTCACAGAATTGTGAGAAACACTTCTAAGAAATTGAGAAAAAGATTGCTTAAATTTTTTACAATTTGTTGAAGTAGTAGGAATTTTAAAATATTGAAATGTTTCGAAGAAAAAAACTAAAATTTTAAGCAATCGTTTGCAAAAAAGGAAGTTTTTTTCTTCTTTTTTCCTGAAATGCATATTCTTTATGGATACAAATATGATGAATAAAACTTTTTCTTATAAATATCTAATTTAAAAAAATGTTGCACGCTTGGTACGGTATGTCCTTATAAGATACTCAATTAACAATTAGGGATTCTTTTTCTGAGCCCCATAATGTGTAAAATAAAAAGGAATTTCGAAATAGGAATAATATACAACTTTTATGAAAAGAAATCAAATTCAAGACAAAAAAGGATAACAGAAACAAAGACAATAAGAAAATGCAGTTATATAATTTACTAACCAAGTTAATTAAATCTATTAATTAATCTATTAATGCCCCAATTTAATTTTCTGGGAGCCATTTCGAATAATTCTAATTTTGTTCCCTTGTGATGAAAATTGAAAAAGTTATAAGGATGACCCACTTTTTTACGATAATACATTACTACTTACAAAATATTTTTATATTTATTTATTCCAATTTATTTTCAAAAAGGCTTGCTGATATGTAGTTACCTGTTTGCAGTGCAAAATTTATTTAAAAATGTTAACTAACCAATAAAAAAAACCATTGTTTAATCATTCCCTTTTGAATTTTTGCTCAAAATAACTATAGCATTTGATAAATTCTAATCAACTCATTTCTAAGGCATTTGGGTAGTTCATTTACTTATTTATTTCATTTTTAATTACATTCGAAAATATTTTAAACATCTTAATAGGTCTTAATGTATTAGAAAACTTTTAAATTTTCCTAGATAATTATCTAATTATTTTTATAACTTATTTGTGATTATTATTAAAAGAGTATTACTTCAGAAATTATAAAAACTTAAAAAAAAGAGAGAATTAAAATCTATTTTATGGAAATGTTATCACTAATGGAATTCGCGCTTCTTTTTTTAAAAAAAGAAATTCTAGGCTTATTATTATCTCTGCAAAAAATAGCATAATTTAATTAAGACTCTACTCTGCGTTAATCTTTTAACTTATCATTCTAACTTGCTTGTTATTTAAATTTATTAATAACATAAATATTTTTACTCTGAATTACAGTAAAAGCATATATATAATTTATATTTTACTGCGTTTATATAATTTTCAAAACATGAAACTTTTTGTTTTGTTACATTTTTTGCTCGCAATGAAAAACTGATTTTTACTTCAGTAAATTTTTTTCTCATCTCATAGAAAAACAACAACTTATATTGTACTTAGAATTGTGTTTCATCTTTTACTTCATAAAAAAATACGTTTTAAATCAGAAATAGAGCTACATCAAAAATAATTCCCCGAAAAAGATCTTATCAGAACTGTTCGTAATTCTTATATTTTTCTTCTTGATTTATAACCTATTTCGTGACAACAAAAGCAAATATAATATATGTATACCGTGATTGTTCTTAGAAAATATTGTTATTGCTCTAAATATATGACATGGCTCGTATTTTTTCCCCTCAAGTTGTTTACAATAATTCCAAAACACGACCGCTTGACACTTACAAAACTAATCTCTCAAAACCACCTGCTCTTAACTTTAGCTCAGCAACGATAACAAAAGCTTCCCAACCTTCGATTCTCGTTCAACCCAAAACCACTGAACTAACAAAAATCCGAAACCCTAAATATACCCCCTAATAGAAAACAAAGCTTCTTCCAGATCTGGATAGTAATTATAACGAAAAATCTCAAATTCCGAAAATACGGGTCGGAAAAGAATTTACGGAATCTGTTATCAACCTGGGTAGATTTTCTCTGCGACAGAAAAGGAAAGAGAAAGAGAGAAAAAAAATAGTTCTCGGAACACAATTACGCTTCTTCTTTTTCTGTCGTTCAGGTGGCAACGGCGTATGACTCACGTGGTGAGTAACTCTGTTATCGTCTGCTTCTATTTCTAAAGTTCCTGTTATCGAGTTGAGCTGTTGCAACTTTTTGACCCTATTCATCGTTTGGCTTTCCCATCATAGTTCGAACGCAACCGTTTGGGGTTTTGTTAAATTAACGGAAAGCGTGACAAGAATTGTTAGCTGAAATAATAATATATGAAAATACTTCAAGTTAATTTGTCGTTTGGTAAGTTTAAAAGTACGCTATTGCTCTATGATGGATACGGTATAAATTAAAGGGTTAGTTAATTATTTTATAGGAGGAAGAAAAGCTGTTTGAAGGGCTTGAAAGAAAAAGAGGGGGGGGGAAAGAATATTTTAATTGTGTTCTAGTATCGTTTGCAAGATTGGGTTGGGCACGACCATGTAAGATTGCGTGATTGTAAGGAAAATATTGTAATCCAATTTTTTTTTATAGTTTAAACCCATTTTTGTAATTATGATGAATCGATGACTATAAAATTTAGGCTTAAGAATTTTCTTCATTACTTTTAAATGGAGAGTAAAATCATTCTTCAAGATAATTAAATTAGAATAAAAATAAGTTTGTAAAATTAATAAATTATGATTTGATTGTGTTATTATTCATTTCATTTGAATTCGAGTTCAGTTCAAGAACATAAAATAATTTTTTCACTATTGTACATATCGAATACAGTTTTTCGATGAATCCCAATTAAGGATGATTTAACTGTAAGAAAAACAGGGGGAAATTAAATTGAAAGGTAATAGACACATATTATCTGAGTGTACGTGAATAAACTTCTTTTTCGCCCGATAATTTGAAATTTATTTACATTTAACCATCAAAAATTATATCGAAACATATAAACTTAGATTTGAGAAAATTATTAAGATTCTATATACATACCGTTAAAAAATTCACTAAACTTTGTATTGATCTTTTGAGAAATTGTGTGAGTTTGAAATTTTTCAATCATTTTGAAAATAGAATCATTCAACATAATTAAGATATCAGTTACGAAATAAAGTAATCTACAATAATTTTAATATTTGGATTTAAAACAAATCATACGAAAAAACAAACGGACAAAAAATTTCACCAAAAGGCACATCTAATAAAAGAACGATTTCACACAATATTATTTATTCCACAATGCTTATTCCACTTTGGACAGTCATTATTTTTTAAGAACCATTACACCACATATAACCATAGGAATTAGTTGTCATTCCAGAACATTTCGAAGTAGCAAACGATTATTATAGCAATGCCATTTTTCCCTTCCATAGTTCTATATAGTTTATCTACCTTCTTCAAGACATGTGGAACACAAGAGAAATTTATGTTATTACATATAAATCGCGATGCAATTGTTGATATATGATTTTTATCGAGGCAGAAAGTACAGGAGCAAGAAATAGTAGTGTGGTAGTTTATCAATGAATACAATATGTATGTAATGATTGGAAACACAATGGTTTCTTTGACTTTGGCTTGTGATTTGAGTGAAGCATTTTTTTTCTCGGTGTTTTTTCGCAGCAATAAAAAAAAATTTAATAGCGCGCACGTGTTATTCATTATTGTCAAATTCGAACGACAACGAACTGAAGATGAATTTTGATGTTACTTTACAGCAAACACAAAGATAAGTTCCAGTGCATGGAATGTTCATTGCAACTGAGTGGATGTGGTTTGAAATAAAAAAAAGATTAATAATGATCATCTTTAATAAATATTCGTTGATTAAAATAATATATATATAGGTTAAACTGGTCTACAATTCCACATTTAAACACTGAAATGCCTTTGAATAGGAAATATTTATAAAACCTTCCATATGTTGCTGTTTCAGGAAAAATGGATTTTTCCTGCTTATTTTAAATTTTTTTATCGTGCTTTTATTTCATTCATTTTATTTTGTTTCAATTAATTCGTTTTAGATGAATATTTTTTTGTTGCAAAGATATTTCATTTTTGCAGTCAGGTAACCATTTAAATTTGTATGAGATGGAACTATTTATCTTTAAAAATTAAATTAAAAACAATTCGTTGTTATTTTTTTCAAGTGATTTAAATTAACTATTTAATTATTTATTTCAATTAACCCTTATTATTTTTTTAAAATTATTTTTGTTAAGTTTTCCCATAATGTTAAAATATATACATACTTTGTTACATAAAATAAAAGTTTCTCTCCGAGATGTTTGTTATTGTTTTGGAAATGGCATAACTCTGCAAGTAAGTTATAAAAAAATCTGATGGATTAATTTTTGCAATGCAACAGTTTATTTTTTTGTTTTAAAATTGAAATATTTAAAATTTTCTCTTAACAGATGTCTACAGTTCGAAGTATAATAATTTAGTCAAATTTGAAGTTTAAATTTGGGCTGACGTAGTCTTAAGATTTTCAATTTTCATTTTTAAAACCGGATTCAGGGTGTTTCGAAACAAATGGGAAAAAATTTAAGGAGTGATAGAAACCATCAGAAAAGCAACGTTCACCACTACAATGAAACCATCTGAAAAGCAACTCTCACCACTACAATGCATAGTCGGAGAGCAAGCGGTGAACCTCTAGATGGCGTTGTAATGGCAAGCATAAAGCGCGAGGATTTTTACATATCGTCATTTCTAAGATGGATTTCAGGAGGCGTAGCCTTTTTCTGATTACTATAGGTTGCCATGCCTTCTGAAATCTACTGTAGAAATGACGATGTATAAGAACACTCCAGCTTTGTATTTTTCATTACAGCGCCGTCTAGTTCACCGCTCTCTCTCCGCCTTGCATTTTATGGTGAAAATTGCTTATTTCGATGTTTTCTATCACCCCTTCAATTTTTGCCTGTGAGTTTCGAACACCGTACGAGCAATGAAACCACGGACAAGATTTAAGATTTTTTAAGCTTTGGCTTTTTTCTGATTACTGTACGTCGCCGTGCCATCTGATATCCATCGTAGAAATGACGATGTGTATAAAAACTCGCACTTTCAAATGCGCAACTCAACGCATGGACTGCTTTTCATTACAGTGCCGTTTAGCAGTTCACCGCTTGCTCTCCGCGTATACATTGAAGGGCGAAAATTGCTTGTTTTGATGGTTTCTATTACCCCTTAAATGTTTGCCCATAACTTTCGAAACATCCTGTAATATATTCATTAATTATAGGATGTGCTTGCAGTATATAGAATTACTTGAAATTGAAAAAAAAATCCTCAACTCAAATTGAACAAAAAGATGCCTAACCTAAACTTACTCTTGGTAATAACCATTTCGAAAAGTAATATATAATAAATGAATAAAATAGAAGGATTAAGAGAGTAAAGTCTACGTCTTCTTCCTTATGGCGTAGATAAGGATCGCCTTTATTTTAGTCATTACATTTATTTTCTCATTTCATTCTTATTCTGGTCTTATCTTTTTCTTGAATGAAAATTATTTTATAAAATCTGATAAAAGCAGAGTGTAGAATAATTATTTTCTTTAAAAAAAAATGTGGTCTATACACTACTTCATCGGCTATTAAAGGCTTGACTCTCGCTCAAAATGCGCACCTGGCAATTGTTTGCCATGACGTAATCTAGCTTCTGCGATTATTTTTACAACGTTGTCATAGTTTCACTCATACGATTGTTATGTAAAATTTTTGACAGGCACATAACTATTGAGCAGGTGAAAAAACTGAGACTTAATAAGTCCTGATTACTCAGCAGAACTCTGAATCACATCACACTTTTTTAACAACTTTATACGTCTTACGGAAAACCGCAGACTTCAGTTAAAAGAAGAAAAAAAAATCTTTTATAGGAACGAGTTGTGCAAAAGTAAATATGCGTCAACTTCAGTTTGTTGTGTGAAAAAGCAGACGGCTTTTTATCCTAGCAGACTTTTTTGGACGTTTTCTTTATTTAGAATGTTTTTATGATACAACAGAGCAACGACAACAAGAAACATGTCAACACTATGTCTAATATTCATGTTTATTTTACCAAGATGTTTTTTTCTTATTTCATTTTAAGAAAAAATATTTATTTTTAAATAAAATAACGAAGATTTTTTTCTGCTTTTTTTTTAAATGCAATTTTTATCGACATATTGACAATAACCAGATGGCTTTTGCCAGCACTATTAAATTAAACCCTTTTAATGTCTTTTTTTACACGATTCTTAAAAAAAAATAATGTTGAAAGTTTTTCTAGACATCAGTCGAATATTTTACAGTATTTCTGAAGATAGTTTCTTTTATTAAGAAATAAAATGCTGCTGTTTTTCTGAGAAAAAAAAATATTTTGAAATATAGAAAAGTTCCCTCTTTTTAAGCAGACGTATTTTTGTTATTGACACAATTCTTATTACAAATATTACATTGTGTTTTGCATAGATACGTGAAATAATCACATATTAAAAATGAAAAGACATATTTATATTAGAAGAAATTATACTTGTTAATCTCATAATTCTTTTCATTGTTAATCACATTATTCTTCTTTTTTAAAAATAAAATTTACTTTTTAGATTGAGATGCTTCAAAAAACATGCATAAATAGCGATTGCTCAGCATATTCAGGCGCATAGGTTTATATTACTTTAAAAAAGTATTTAAAGGTATTTTTTGCTAAATTGTTTTTCTTGTAAAAAAATTACAGCCTTTTAATTTGTCTCGTTGATTTCTGTCAAACTTTTTTTTTTACAAAGCTTAATCGATTTTGTTGTGAAGACTTAAATATATTATCGAATATGTTTATTGAATAGTTATAAAAATATCCCAAAGAATGTTATATTAAGATTTCATTTTATGAAAACTTTTTTTAAATTTAATTTTGTCTTTTTACTTCTCTTAAGACAAATGCATATATTGAAACTGCATCTTGAAAAGATGTTTCAACATCTTTTTTTCACCAAAAAAACATTTAGGTGCTCAAAATGTCTTGAATTTAAATTTAAAAAAAAAAAAAATACTAAAATTATTTGGAACCATTTTGTTCACGACTGAAAATATTTCTCTGAAAATAAGGTAAAAAAAGGAAGGAATTTGATTGTTTTCAGAAAAGAATTTGAAAAGATAAAAACTGACAACACTTTTGATGAATGAGCTATCAAATGCTGCAAAACTCTTAGTATTAATTTCAATAGATGCCGTGTGTAAGCGGATTAAACTAGTGTAACTCCCAAAAGAAGTATTTACATATTGAGGTTGATCATGTGACACATTATGAGTGGACTTTTCCTTCCAAGAGTCTTGCCACCGAAATTTATGTAAATAGTTTGAAGCAAATTTTTAACATCCATGTCCTTGAGCAAATACAAAGTTACTAAGTGATAGGAATCCTGCTTTCCCACTTCAGAAGATTTTTATGAGGATATGATACTAAACAATTACTAACCATAACACATAAACCTAAATGTGATGGAAGATATTTATTATAGACCTTCAATACCGAGATAAATTTTCAATCATGATCGTGGGTGTTTAGTTTCCATTCACGCATCGGGTAAAAAAGGGGATTTTCCTTTTTAGTTGGCATGCCAAGTTTAATTACGTTTAATTAATATATCAAATTTTAATCTAAACCTACAAAGCATGTCTTTAGAGAAAAGAATTGGGAAATTAAGCTCAAAAATGGAGTTAAAGTAATTCTAAGCTGTCTCATACTTGGAACTGAGAAAAATGTGTTTATACTAGTATTGCTGAGCAACCCAACACACTTGTAGAGAATTTAATTTAATAAAATGGTATTTAAATAAAATAAGAATTTAAATCCTAAAACAAAAAGAAAAATGAAAGAAAACAAGTTCTTCCTAACCAAACCAAAATAAAATTATCCATTAAAAAATTTATAGTAATTTATAAACATTAACTGAAAAGTAAAAAAAAAATTTAAAAAAAAAATAGAAGTCTTTTACCACATAAACAAACACAAATGATGTACTAGAGCTATTCGTCAAATATTTCATGATATACGAGTACTTAAAACATGGAAAGCTTTTAATACCAATTAACACCAAACAATTTAATTGATTATATATATATATATTATAATTTTTGTTGTTTTTAGTGTACAGAAACTCACTAAATTATTATTTCTAATAATATAATGAACTATAATATTTCTAAAAGTAGGCAATGTAAACAGTTACTCCAAAAACAGCAACTCCTTATTAATATGAAGTTTAAAACTGTCTCTCTTATCAAATATATAACAAGTAATTTTCAATTGTATGTCTAAGTATTCTGTTTTATATCTACTTTTATTGGTTTGCAATAGAATCCCCTATGTATAATAAAAAGATAAGTATACCTACAGATGACTTATTATTACTATTCAATACAAGTAGATAATCAAAATGTTTACAAATAACAAAAAACATCCAACAGAATATTTATGCTCAAAAGAACGAAGTAAATATTCGCCAAACTATTACTTGCAAGTCCTCTTTTTGGAATACACTTAGTTTGTTTAAAATTTTATCGTTTTATTTAATGCAGTTCTCTCTGTAAAATATTATAACTAAAAATTTAAATATCAAAAAGAAATAAATTCATCAGTATTATGATTTTTATAAATAATCAGTTGTACTTTTAATAAATCTTCAATGTCTATCGAATTAAAGAGATCTTCAAAATCATAACAGTGTAAAACAAATAAAACTTCAGTTTTTATGCTCTTAATAATATTTCTACTATTTTCAATTGCAGGAGTTTTGTTAAGTTGATTTATAGCATCATTTAAGATTTTTGATAATAATTTACCTGCTTTTGTAATGTAACTATTATACGCATTAAATTTAATGTTTCTTTATATGAAATTTGGTCCTTAAAATTATTTTCTAAATAAGAATTATTCACTTCTAGATGTTTATTAATAATTAAATTGCTGAAATACCTGCAAATAGAATAATTACTTGGAACTTTTTAACATAGTAAATTACAAACTCTTTTTATAGATCCGCTTTTTGCTTTTTTAATACTGTGCATTTTAATATATATATATATATATATATATATATATATATATAAGATTTTTTTAAAGACTCATCATTAATATTAGAAAGAGGTAAAGAATAATATATGTATTTATGTGTGCACAGCCAAAATAAAAATTTTTGAAAGGAATTAAAATCTGCTTTTTTCTCCGATTTTACGGCAAAGCGAGAAATCAATGAATGTTATTTTTTAAATTATCACTTTTTTAAAAAAAATCCCTCCAAGGACAAAATGGCATTGTTTTTAAAAACAATTTAAAAG
>BMAW01000842.1:19914-53074 GCA_019974015.1 Nephila pilipes | reverse complement strand
AAAAAAAAAATCTAAAAAACTTGCTGAATTGGCAAAGAGCCAAGTAGGTGAAAACCGTGCGAGGAAATCCACCGTTTGAACCGGAGAGAGTCCGGTGTAACTTTTCTACCCTATCTTCTTCACTTTTTTTCGACGGATTACTACTTTTTTTTTTTATTTCTTTTTTTTTGGAGGGGGTGAGGGAGGGGTATTTTCTCTTCCTTACCCTCCCCCCTAGCCATCAACTCAACAGCTGTCAAATACCATCATACTAAGTGCTGCTGGTCTGGAAGCGATGGAAAAAGACTGAAGCGGCAACTGCCGGTGATTTATTCGCCGTGTTTTGCCGAATTTCACACGCTTTTGAGAAACCGAACTGTTGCCAATTAATTGGGTGAGTAAAAATAAGCGCACTTCCGGTTTCCTCGTCTGCTAGATGGCGGCTGCGTTTCGGCGCGAAATAGTGTGCAGTTGCTGAAAGTAAAACTTGTGTAAAATATATTTTTTCGAGTGAAGCATGCATTTTGACACAAAATTAAGATCCAAATATGCCGAAAGGAAAAGAAAATTAATGTAATGCAATATTAACATTTAATGAATTTTTATTTTTTCAAAATAGGATCTATATGAGTTTGAATATTTCTCTGATTCCATTCTCTAAAAATACATAGCAAGGGAGATCAGCGTTCATAGATTTCAAGTGTTGCTTCGTATGAACATGTGCTAACATGTTATTGTTTTGAGAAAATGGCGTCAATAAAAATGCGTGCGCATAAAATAAAGGATACATAGTGTTAGGTTCAAAATACCAACAGAAAAATATATAATGATTATAATAAATACTTTAATGTTTGCTTAAAGTATATTTTATAGTCTGCTAAGCTATAATTAAATTAATATTTGTCGTCTGCTTTTATTTCAATATCCGAACAGAGAGAGAATATTATTGTCAGCTTCAATAATTTATCTTTTGCTCTTATATATTTTAATATTTAATGCAATGATTTATTTTTATGGGATAATTATTTGCTTTTTCGTCTTTTTTTACTAACATTGGCTACGTTTTTGTACCAAAAAATGTTTTGCTTTTGATAATAAAAATGCATTAGGAATTTGAAGAATATATTTTCTTTTCTTGATTGTTATTGCTTCTGCAGAACTTAGAATTCGGATGTACTTTACTTCACGCTTAATTACAATACATTTTGAATAGTTCTGCTTTTTCGAGAACTTTACAGTGGTAAAAATACGTTTAGCACATATTAAAATGAAATTAGCAAAGCCAAAATAGATTTTTTTAAAAATATTCTCGTATTTGAAACATATTTAAAAATATTTTCTTGGATTTTGCATGGTACGGTTTCCAATATATTATGATTAAGACTTATTATTTCATCACTATTATTTTTAATAAGAACAAATGACCGCAGTAACCTAGAGGTCATGATGGCGAATTCGCAAATTCATTTTACAGTAAAACAAATCGATTTACTTATAGTTAATTCGAGTGCGTTTTAAAAAACATTTGAAAACATAGAACATATTTAGAAATCAAATGCCTGGAAATAACCAGTTTAATTTAAACGTTTTAAAATTATGATGCTTATTTTAGCATTATTCTCTCTGTTGCTTTCAAGTATGATGTTAATAAACCATAAGTCAAAACACTCTGTATTATTTTTAAGCATTAAATAAATAAAAAAAAAATCATAACTTTCAATTGCGCAAACTGTAAATAAATGCTAAATTAGTTTTGTTTACATGAAATAATGAATTTCGACGGGTATTTGTTGACGATTTAAGACGATTTTTTAGACAAATTTTGCAATAGGTATGATCAAACAAAATAAGCTTTATCACGCGTATACAACCGATATATCGACCATCTCATAACTTCATTACTTGCTATTCAGAAGTTTTGGAAATTATAAACTTAACTATTTCTTCACATCAAATTGTGATGGTTAAGGTATGTGCCTACATTCGAAGTTCTTCTTTTTCAAAAAAAAAAAAAAAAAAAAAAAAAAAGTTGAACACTTATGTTTTTAGATACAATGGTCTATGAAATGCTAAATTCAAAAATCATTTTCATAAACTCTTTTGTTTTCCAAATTTTGGCGATTTTTGGTTAAAATTTTGTAAAAATTGACATTTACGCTAATGTTACAAATTCTAATTAATATATTTCACTTTTTGTTTGAACAATATATTTAATATACATATATATGTGTTGTGAAGTAGAAAAATGCATTTATTTCTCAAACTTCCTGAGTTATACCAAAGCTTAAAAACACAACATGATTTTATTTAAAAAAAAACATTTTTTAAAATAAAAATAGATCCAAAATAAGAAATTATATACTTAAAAGCTATATTTGAGATTCACGGCATACCTATAGATTAAAGGAGTTTGTGGTATAATTTCATTTGAATGTAGGCAATGCTTTTTAAGAAATGAGGTTTTCCGTAATCAAAAAAAAATTAAAATCATAGTTTTCCAGACAACACAAATCTATAAATCAAAATTAAGTGAAGAAATAGTTGGCAGATATACCTACAATTATAATAAATAATAAATAAAGCCAAATTCTGCAATTAAAAAGTATATTGTACATTCACATCGGTTAAAAATGAAGAAACAGCTGTTTAAAATGCATTGCTTACATTTCCATTTGACTTCCAGTTTAAAATGTGGACTATAACTTTGTTACTAGCTAACCTAGAAACAAGTACAAAACCTTTTTTAAATCGTAAATATGTGGGCTTGCAGAAAATGTAATACAGAAACTTCCGACAATTTTCACGAAAACGGTGATTTTTGCGAAGGCACATACATACCTTAAATTCAAACATGAACAATAAAAAGATAGGAAAAGAGTTATATTTTGTAGGAAATCAAGCAAAGCAAAATAAGTTGGTAAATAATTACTCGGTGTCGAAGATAAGTGATGAGATATGAGATAGGTCAAGAAAAATCCAGCAATTAATGCTTCAAAACTCGTTTCAGAAGCTGAAGTGTTTTGAAAAGGAAGGTCAACCTCGAATTCATTCTTCATAAAAAAAATGTAATGATATGCGATTAGCATACAATATGCTGAACATCTTAATAATCAACCGAAGATAAAGGTTATATTTTTTTATAAATCGCTCTTTCAAAGGCCATAGCTTCAAACGGTTGAAAAATTATCTTTTCCTGATAAAAATAAGCCCTGTAGTTATTATATAACTAAAGTTATGATAAATAGAGCTGTAGGAGTGGAATTAAAAATTACATTTAGTGACTCACAAGAGATTAAAGATAAAAGAGATAGCATTATATTGTTTTCATCTATATATAAAATGGCGTAGTGGATCACTTCTCAAAATTTTTATTATAAATTTTTTCCCTCTCTTAAAAACATAAAAATATATAAAATACCCAAGAGTACTGTTTTTCGGTTTTACTAATAAACTATAGCGTAAAATTAAATAATAATAATAAAAAAATTTATATGCAAAGTTTTGCAAACAGGTTCAGCCGCTCAAGGTGCGTTTTTTAAATAATTATTATCAAATTACTCAATTAAATAATAATAATTAAAGGAAACGATGGATTATAGTAAATTTTTCCGATATTAAAATGAAAGGAAACGATAAATTATTAAATTGAATATATTTAAGCTAAATATAATTAAAATTGAAGCGAACGATAAATTATTTAATTGAATAGATTCTAGCTAAATGTAAATAAAATTGAAGCAAATAATAAAAAATTGAAAAGTGATCTGGTACTCCAAAAGTGCTCCACCTAGAACCAAAGCCCTTGGGTGGCTAAAGAAAAACGTATTTACATTACATTTTTGGATTTCATCTTTGAAGGTAGTTGTATATGCTGAATATTATATTAGTGCGGACGAACTTGATAATAGTAATCGTCAAAGTAGAAATAAAATAAAATAAAATTATTTTTTAAAAAATCTATAAAAATGATTTTTAAGACGTGACGCTGGATATTTTCATTTTTAATCCTGGCAAAAAAAACGGTTACTTTATTGACTTTAAAAGAAAGTTCTGATTATTGCCTTGTGTATGATGAGAAATGCCATACGTCGTTACTTGCGTTTCCACTTAAAGAGTAAGATCTATTATACTTAGATGCTGAACAGTCCTTTATTTTGATTAATTTTTAATTGTGAATTACTTAACTGAAGATGATATAAATTTAAATAAATAATTTATACTAAGCAAACTGGAATTGATTATCTATGTGTACATTGTGGCCACTAAGGAAGCGAACTTGCGGCTGGTGATTTTTGACGATTTAGGGATTCGAGCCTTGATGCTACAAAAACTCGCCGTGTAGCCGGGGATGATGCACGTTAAATCTGTCGGGGTCAAAAGCCCTCTCATTGGAGTGGCGTGGAAATTAGGAGAGGAAGGTGCCAGCTCAAATTTCTAGATCAGAGGTCTTCAACTGGGTTCCTTGGAACTTTGACAGGGGTTCCGCGAGAGCTTAAAATTACATTTAGTTTATTTAGGGCATATTTACATTGCAAAAATGTATTTTTAATTTAATATTTTAACGTCTGCTTTCATTTTAATATCATGGCGCGGCAGCCTAGTGGTCATGATTTCGGGTTCGTGGCCGGCGGATTTCGTTCAGTCGCGGGTTCGATCCTTGGCCGCCAAAGACCCGCCGTGTATCCGGGGCTGATGCACGTTGAATCTATTCGGGGCCCAAAGTCCTCCCGTTGGCGTGGTGTGGATGTTAGGAGAGGGGGTGCCAGCTCAGGCGTCGTCCTCGTCACTTGACCGAGGTTCAAAATTACGAGGTCCATCTCCAATAGCCCTCGTGTTGCTTCTAGTGTGACGTTAATAAAACCAAATAAAAAAAACTATGTCTTCATTAATGATACGTAAAATATAGACTTCGAAATAACTGTAGAAGTACAATAAACGATTCTGAATTGTTAAGAGTAGCGTTTCCCAACCTTTTTCAATACGTGTACCCTCCATCTAAGAATCTTCTAATCTCCTATGTACAATCTGTTACACCCAATCCAGATTCAATCCATCCAATCCAGATTCCATCCATCCAATCCAGATTCCATCCATCCAATCCGGATTCCATCCATCCAATCCGGATTCCATCCACCCAATCCGGATTCCATCCACCCAATCCAGATTCCATCCATCCAATCCAGATTCCATCCATCCAATCCGGATTCCATCCACCCAATCCGGATTCCATCCATCCAATCCGGATTCAATCCATCCAATCCAGATTCATTCCACAAAATTCTCCAAAAATGGGAGTATGGTAAATTAATTTAATTGATATATTTTTTCATTGTATAGTT
This sequence comes from Nephila pilipes, assembly GCA_019974015.1. NCBI lineage: Eukaryota > Metazoa > Arthropoda > Arachnida > Araneae > Nephilidae > Nephila > Nephila pilipes. The sequence continues at coordinate 47,756 of BMAW01000842.1, read as the reverse complement.
TTTTTCTTTCAAATTTTTGAAGTAAATAATAGATTGAATACGAAGTATTGAAAAAAAAAATTGATGAGTTATATGGAATTAAATTGAATCACGAAATTTTGAAAAATTACGCTGAAAAGAGGATGAATACGATTTCAAATCTGGGGCAGTATTTAATTTGCTTTTTTATTTATTTTTTTATACAAGTAGACAAAAAAAGTGCTCTTTGAAAAAGTTCTGCACTAACCAATGGTTACAAATGCGTTATGGCGTTTTCAGAAAGTTCACCGTATTCGCCTTCGAGACGAGCCCAAAGTTTTTCTAGGTTCACCCTTTCCCCACCCTTTCCTTTTTCTTCAAAGCGGTACATCATGCGAGCTTCAACAATTTTTCTTTTTCAGGGATCGACAGTGTTCCGGGGTTTTTATTAAGAGTGTTACAACTGTCACTCTTAATAAAAACCCCGACTCACGTTTAAAAATCCTTTTAAATATTTTAAAATTACTTGTTCTTTTTTTAGCTGTGTGGTGTTAAATATTAAATTGAATAAAACCTTACGTGATCATAAAGGTCATCAATCATCCTAAGAGCTGATAGCTATAACTACAAAAACAACCCCAACAAGAAACTTTGTTAAAAACGATGCATGAGGTATACAAAAGAAACTGAAAAAATGATTTTAAAAAGCCTTACAATGAAATAAAAACGACACAGCATTATATTTTAGACGAAACAGAAAAACAATCACGACGATGACGTATAACATAAACATATAAAATAATGTTACACTTACTTTTAGTGATCGCGGTATCCTAGTGGTCATGGTTTCGGATTCGTGACCGGCGGTTTTCGTTCGTTCACGGGTTTGATCCTTGGCCGCTAAAGACCCGCCGTGTAGCCGAGCTGATGCAAGTTAAAGCTGTCGGGGCCCAACATTTCCCGTTGGCGTGATGTAGAAGTTAGGAGAGCGTGGTGCCAGCTCAGGTGTCGTCCTCATCATTTGACAGAGATTCAAAATTACGAGGTCCGCCGCCAATAGCCCTCGTGTTTCTTCTAGTTCGAAGTTAATAATAATAATAATAATAATAAAATAACTAAACAACCCTTAGTTTTATTTCAGGTACCTGAGATATTTTCTTCTATTGTACATTCTAAACTTTGAAACAAATTCAGAAAAATAGTGAATACGTACATTTTTTAAAATTTTGAATGAAAAAAGTTAATCGCGTGATGAAAAAGTTTGTATCTTGAGAAAAAAAAAAGTTTCAAAGTTTCTCCCCCCTCCATTGTTCTTCACATTCGAAATCTGTCGTGTAGCGGGGCTGATACGTGTTAAATTTATCGAGACTCCAAATCCTCGGGAAGTGTAAACCCACTACTTTATAACATTCTGATTGATCACTGGAACACCAACCAAGACAATAAATTGCATATAAAATGCATAAAATGAGGCTTCAGAGTTTAAAATTATGCTGAAAATTAATTACAACCTTTTTTAATTTGACTATAAGCGGATATAATAATTAAAATTGTTGATATCGAGTCAAACCTCCCCATCGATCAAAAAATTAATTTCCTGAAACATTGAAAAGGGATTTCCGTAAATATCCAATCTCATTATTCCACGCACAAAATCTTAATTTCATTCTCGATTTAAAAAAAAAGCGCACAACATCATTATATTTTAATCTACTGCGCATGCAGTACCAAACAATGTGTGATATATCTTGTAGGATATAAATTATGCAGATAAGACCTAATTTAATGTATTACCAGTAAATTGCAGCAACTTTTTCTTTAATGCTACTTTTAAAACCGTTACAATTACGTAGAAGTAATGGAAAAAAAAAATTTTAGATCAAAAATTACAAACACTAATCGATCAAAAAATTCATTTCCTGAAACACACACAAACACAAAAAAGGTTACAATGTATCCTTTCTCTCGTCATTCCACACACACTTAACAAAATCCTAATTTCTCATTGTTGATTATGGTACACGATATACAACCGATACATCATGGTATTTTGATCAACACAACAATATCTAATCACCGCCAAGAGAACCACTATCTAAAGGTCGATAGCTGCAATTTGTTTTTTGTGCCTCTTCAATGAATGTTTTTGTTCGGGTTAACGAGTTTATTAATCAACTCTTCAAATTGCCACCTCAAAAGGACCTGCTATCATGCTTGTCCCGAAGCAAGGGTATAATGCACGTTTACCGAATGGCACAGAACACCACAAGCCGATGGTATCTTACCTTTCCGATGTTTGTTCCAGCCCCCCGAACAGCAATCTTAGTTAACCGCAGAATAGGATCTGGCGGATTGAAAACTGTCAGATGCAAGGTTCTATTGTTGTAGTTTGATTGAAGTATGGAACACGTCCAGATATGATGGATGCGAGGAATTTTAAACAACAATGGACAATTGAGCAGGATAATTGTTTTTCATGGTGGCACGTTTTCATACCTCATTGTCAACCATTAAAAAATGCATCCATCTGGTTCGGGTGGAAGGAAAAGTTTGAAATGCTTGCTTGGGTTCGAGTTTTTCGGTGGTTGCCATGTTTTACCACAAATTTAAAGGTGCCAGGAGGCGTGGAGAAAAATAAAATATCGAATTTAAGACTTTTTTTTTTTGCAACATTTCTGCTTGGAAATTGTTCGTAGAGCTTCGTTTTTTCGTGTGCCTTGCAAGAATATTTAATCAATTTATTTTACTATAAAAGTATTTTTACTAAAAAAATTTACTTATTATTAAATTAATTTTACTTATTACTTACTTATTAATTTACTTATTAAAATTATTTTTACTCATTGCCTACTTATTAATATACTTATTAAAATTATTTTTACTCATTACTTACTTATTGATTTACTTATTAAAATTAATTTTACTCATTACTTACTTATTAATTTACTAATTAAAATTAATTTTACTTATTATAAAAGTAAATAATTTTTATAGTTCTATAGAATGATTAAAATATCATTATTAGGAACACAAATATCTAAGCTCTACTAATAATTTTGGAAGATATATATCATAATAAGAAGAAAATAAAAACCAACGTTTTTATATAGTGGCAAAGTTTATTAAAGAAAATTATTGAAATATTAGTTAAAACTGTTAGTTATTTTTAACTTTAAAATTTACTTAAAAAGAGACATTTGTGAGCGTATTAAAAAATTCATAATACTCATAAAATCAAAACATGCATTTGAAAGTTTGTAAGTCATTCTATCAAAAAAAAAAATGGGAACCAGAATTCAGAAAAAATTATTGTGATAAGACACGGCGCCAAATATTGGAGTTTTTCTTTCTTGCGAACTATTACTGACTGAAAGTCAGCAACCCTTACTATCTCCCATTTGTGCGTTTTACGATACCTCATGTGGCCTGTGGGGAGTGCCCGGTGTTCCCAGAGGGGGGAAATAAATTTTTTCCTCAATCCTAAAAGCGCCGAGAGGAAAGAATATTTTGACTTATTAAAATTATTGAAATATTAGTTAAAACTCGTCGCAATTGTCTAAATATTGCATTGTTAGGCGAGTACGAATGATTCCCAAAATTTCAAAGCTCTAGCTTGATAGGAAGTTGGTTAAATTAACGATCGAAAATGTGATGATACACACACACACACACATGCACACACACACACCAAGTGAAATTCAGAAAAAAGTTTCAATAATAATAAAAAATAGGAATCTCAGATATGGTATCCCTCAATTCCTAGCATGTCTTGGTACTCTTAGTACACTAAATGGAATTAAGTCCATAATTGGTTTTGATGGCACCCTGGTACCGTATCGAATTCTATTTGGGTACTTATCCCAATGGCAAACACGTTTAAATTTCTGAGCGCTGAGTCTTACACTTCAAGGAAATGTTGATAATATTCTATAATTCCCTTAGAGAATTATGAGGAAAATGTATTATAGGATATATGAGTAATTCTGAATAAATAAATAAACTGAATTCGGCTTTGTTAATTTCATTTTAATATGTGCTAATGTTTTTTTTTTCTGTTAAAATTCTCAAAAAAGTAGAATTATTCAAAAGGAATAATAATTAGAGTACAGTAAACGTACTTCCGAGTCTGAGGCTCCACAGAAGAAATTACTACCAATAATAGAAAATGCCTTCTTCAAATTCGTATTATTTTTTTACTTCAAAAAGTTAAACATTCGAAAGTACAAAATCATTGCCAATGTGAACAACCAAAAGAATAAAAAACAGACGATTCTGCCATACAAATCAATTATTAAATTTGAAATTAAATTAAGAATAAATGATAAATTATATCAAAGAGGAAAATAATATTCAGTTCGGATATTAAAATAAAAGCAGACGATAAAATATAGAATTAAATATATCTTAGCAATGTAAATATACCTTCAGTAAAACTAAATGCAATTATTGTAATTATAATGTATTCTAACGTTGAAACTAACAACATTTATCCTTTATTTTATGCTTACACATTTTTGTTTAACCCTTTTCTGAAAATAACTACATGTTAACACATGTTAAAGAGAGGGAAAACAAACTAAAAATATTCTTTAAAAGTTATCGTTATTCTTTAAAGTTAAAAAAAAAAAAAACCTATAAGAATATCCTTTCAATTTTTTTTTTACCTAAATGGCAAATTTCGAAGAATTTATATTTCAAAGAGAAGATATATATTATAATTTTAATACTTTTTTTTTATCTTGAAGGAGGATATAACAGACATTTTAATTGCCATATAAGATCAGTACCATAGAAAGCACAAGAAAGATCAGCGCAAGTAGAAAGTTCCTGCTGCTCATAAGACAATGTTTTGCTAATTTATTTAGAATTGTGCCCAACAAACTGAAATAGAAGTTCACTGAGCACTATTACATTTAGATTATGAATTACGGTATTACGTATACTAATATATATTTGGAGCAAAAATGGTTTCTCTCTCTCTCTCTAAGTTTATCAAACATAAAAAACGTTAAATTAAATTCTGATAATTTACCGAGTTTTAAGATATAACTAAAATATTTAGGATAAAAATGTATAAAGAAAATGTAATTGACAAATGAAAATATATTCAAATAAATGCATTAATGAATATGAAACAGCTCTTCCTAAAAAATTTGAGTTCGAACAGTAGATGATATTTAATAGCCTTAACAGCTAAATATATTCCTATATCTGGGCAAGGTGTGATAAAAAAGATGTGACAGTAATTACATTCCTAAGAAAATTATGTGTTTCAAGTGAAAAAGTCAACATTGTTAATATGATTTATTTTTCAATGTACTCGTAAAATCGAAATCCTTTAAAAATAAAACAAAGTGGAAATAACTCCATTTAATACTACCAATGATTTAGGAAATGGGAGTAGCTTATATTAATATTAATGATTAAATCTCCCCTCCAGTAACAACTTCATAATATAAAAAAGATATATAAACCTAAATGTATATAAAGTAAATATAATAGTATATAATGAAATTGTAAATAAGCTATTATATAAAAATACCAAAATCCTAATGAATAATAACTGTTATAACATTAAAATATTATTAATAATAATTAGATTGTAAGAATAATGACATAAGATGAACAATAAACACATGAACATCAAAATGAAAATATATGAATTTTTTTTTTAGAAAAAATTAGTAACAACAAATAAGACAAAGGACAAAGACACATAACAAGGATGTAATGCTATACATATGTGTGTGAGAGTATATAAATATATATATATATATACATATGATCAAATTTATTACAAAATTTTTTCTCTTTATTTTAACTCAATATTCCATTGTTTTTTATATAAATATATTATAATCTAAACCAGGGGTCGCCAAAGTGGTCTATATAGACCCCTAGGGGTCTATTTAACAACAGTAGGGGGTCTATCTGACCCAAGGGGTCGAAGGGGGGTCTATTGGGACTCGAAGGAAAAACAGTTCTTAATACGCAAATCACACATATCTAACTGCGTACGTAAAAATTTAAAATATTTTTATAATTGACTTAATATTATATTCTTTATAGAAAATAAAATAATAAACCAGAAAACAATCTGATTTCTGTAGCTATTTTACTTACTGTTTCTGATTTATTAAATATTTAGACTAATATATAGTTTTATTTTAATTACCTGAAAATTACCTTTGTGGGGGTCTATGGAGATTTCGAAAAATTATATAGGGGGCGATGATCAAAAAAGTTTGGCGACCCCTGATCTAAACAATGAATTACATGTTTTGAGCAAATTTTAATTACATATATTTATTACAAAAGTGTAAGACGAAACTCATAAAATTAAAATTTTGTTAATTCATAACAGACTTTTATATATATATATATATATATATATATATAATATCAATACCACTAAATATATATATTATTATAAAACTGTATCTACAATGGCACGATCAATACTATTTACTGCATATTTTTAACTATATTCAACATTTTTAGATACTTTAAAATACTGTAAATAGTTTTTAAGGATCTGTAACGAAATGGCGCAGAAAAAAATAGCAGAGAAAAGTCTATTTTTCATCTTGTCTCATATTTGTTAGCTCTCTTTTACTTTTCATAAGATATACATTTCCCCTTTCGTGTACTTTCCAGTGCTGAATCAAAATTCATGTAGAGTTTCAACTCCAAATTAAATTTGGTGGACAAATATGGATGAGGTGGTACGAGCCGTAGACAAGATATATGTGTTCACTTTCCTCTTTAAACCTGTCTTTTCCACTCTGTACCTAATTTCAGTCGGACGTGACAAGAAGCTGCAACAATTCTCTTAGCAATTTCTTTTTTTCTTTTCTCTATTTCTCTCATCCCCCATTTTTTAATCTTTAGGTCGCCTTTCACCGGGTAGAAGTAAATGCTTGTGTAGGCGATCTCTAAAAACACAAATCAAGTGGTCATTCAATGCAGCCGAGATGATGGTTTGATAGTCGGTAAAGACTGAAGTTGTAGGTGTGTAGAGGACAAAAAGTAGTTCTTTTTCAAACAGTGAATAGCGTATGATGTGTATTGAGATGGTGTTAAAATATAACAATTTGGAATTTTAAAGGTGAAGGAAGATGTGAGAAACGCTTCTTCATCAAAAAGGAAATGTTTTTGCATTATTTATGTAAAAAAAAAAGATAAAAAGCAAGGGAAAAAAAAGAATTAAAGGCTATGGACATTTCGAAACAAATGACAAGGCTTATCATTTCCTAATTCACACTCAAAACATATGGAGTGGACCGATATATTCTTTACAGTTTTAAAATAATATAATTTTTCAAACTTTATCATATATAATATATATAACGAATTTACTTAAACGTTTGTTCAACATTAAATACACATTGAATACATGGCCTAAATAATTTTATTACATTGTAGCAGACTTTAGTCGGGCTTCGGCCTCCAAAGGCCAAAGCGAAACTACCATAAAAATCTCAGATAATCATCAGAGAGGGGTGTCTGAGCAAGAGAGAGGAAGAGCATAAAAGAAGAGAACGTTTTTCGCTGTGGTTTGGCTTTTATACTTGTGAAATTTCACTGTATATGTCAGCAATCACATGGTCTGGATGGAGGGACTTCAAGGGAATCTAAGTGTAGACTTAACTAAAGTCTGGTAGGGATCATCCCTACAGATCTGGAGACAGGTGAACTGCATCATCAGCGAATTTTTAGAACGCGTGATTGAATACATTAAAAAGAAAAAAAGAAATCGTATCAGGAAATAAGAATGAACATTATCTTTTAAAGGAGAGGATGGGCATATTTAGGAAGTTAAATTATTTAAGTGAGAAATTAATGTGAATTAAGTTAAATCATTACACACACACACACACACACACACATATCACTCCGGTAATTTGGACATATTGAATTTAAAACAGTTTGTACTTTGTGGCAGTTGCATTTGTAGTCGTGGAAGGCAAGGCATTGAAAAGAAACTACAAGCAATTGAACAACGAATTTATTAATGTTCCCACGAGGGGAAGACAGATGCATCGGGAAGAGTGGACAATCTACATACTCTCTGTCTGATAATTAAGAACAAAGTGACAGAAACTTTTCCCTGTTTGTTTTCTCTGTTTTAGCAGTCTCGATCTTTATGTTATTCCCGGAGAAAAAAAAAATGTGGTACAGTGTGTTCAGGGGAAAGGTCGGACTGTTTCTTCCTAAACTGGCTCCTACCTTACCAGGCCACATTAGCAGAACTTTTGACGTTGACAAATATAACGTTCTTGAAAACGGCGTCCTCTCGATGTCCCTAAGTTTTCAACAGTTCGAGTCCTGATTCCGGTAAATATTCATCGTTTAGCGCGGCTGAGTGACTCTGTTTGTGGAGTTCCCTCGTTGACGTAGTGGTTGTTAGGAGAGCACAATACTATCTCAGATATCACTCTTGTTACTTGGCTTGGTAAAAAATTTCGAGGATCCGTCCCCAACAGCCCTCGTGTTGCTTCTACGTGTGACGTTATTAATCAATCAATGGATTTCGCTTTAGTGAATTATAATATTATATATTATTAACTGTGCTGCTAGCTAATGGGAATGATTGGTTTTATTAACGTCGCACTAGCAGCAACACGAGGGGTAACGGTGACAAATCTCGTAATTTTGAGCATCAATGAAGTGACGAAGACCATTCTTTGGAGGACTTGCGACTTCAACGGATTTTACGTTCATCAACCCCGGCAATATGGCGGGTCTTTCGTGGCATTGAGACTCACGACTCGACAAAAACCGCCGGCCGCAAGTCCGCGACCATGACCACAAGGCTACCGCAGCAAGTTAATGAGAGGGTATTTAAATGTTACATCTTTAAGTATGGTCCACTTATACGTTACGATCACTAATTGGACGTTATAGGTCTACTGTTATTCAGAACGTGACATTCTTCCTCAATTATTTAACTCTAAATCCATCTGAAAGTCTAGTTAAATAGTCAATACATTCAAAACTCCGATCGAAGATACGTAAGAGATAGATTACACACTTTATTATCAGTCAAAGAATGTACAAGATCATTCTCTAGCAAATCCCTCTTAACTCGGTTAATGTACAAATAATAAAGTATTCGTTCACCTAATCACTCATTCCAATTCAGTCACTTCTTGATTATTGCAGATTGGACTCCTACTATTCTAATCAGGGTTACTTCAAACTATTTGCAACATAAATGATTAATTATGACGGTTCACTCCAATGTACGACATCTATGAGCTTATCGTTATCCGCTATCCCTCTTTTCTTTCCTTTCAATTCTATTTCGCTAGTATATAGCTGATTAAATTCATTCCCTCCTTATCTTCATCTAGTTTTCTAAATTACGTTTCATTTGGTTGGCAAGCAGTTGTAATTGTTTTCAATTCAAATTACCAAACAGTATCTGAGGTTAGAGTAGAGAAAACTGCGATCAGCCTAATGTCACAACTGTTATTTTATATTGTTTCATATTTTATTTTTTTAAGCAAATTTGCTTTACTTAGAAAATTTTTCATTTTTTGAACTTTTAAATTGCTTAAAGTTATACCAATTTAATGGTATACTAAATATATTTAATTTATTTTTGAAAATTAAGCTTCAATTAAATTTCTTTGTTGACATTCATCAGTATAACCCATTTTTATTAGATAATTTTAACTATTTAATACACTATGCTTTCTTCAAATGCGGATTTTATTTGTTCTTTGTATTCTTAAAACTTATCTAGTTCTGTGTTGTGTTATTTTTCAACAAAATAAAACCGAACCAATTCATTACAGAACTCAACATGATATCCAATTAGTTTTGTTCTCCAGTTTCTGCAGCCAACAGAAATAAAAAGCGATAACAAAAATCGGCACTAACTAACCGAGCAACAAACTGTGCAATATATATATATATAAATAATACAAACAACTTCAAAAAAAAAATGTACAGAATCATTCAAACAAAAAGATAAACTCTCAAAACTGCAGACGATATTCAATCGACCCGAGCGTTGCCAACGTCCTGCCTCTAAATTCGAAGGCGATCTCATTCGAGAAATGGGGCAGAAGAATCGATGACAAATGCTTTAATAATCGAAAAGCAGAGCAGAACAATAATAAATGACAGCATTCGATTACATACACCTTTCGCATGATCGGAATGGGAGAAAATTGAAGAATAATGCAATATAGATAGAAGTAACTTGTCTTATATGTCGTACTTTCATTTTCTGCGGATCTATGAAGTGGACTTTTTTTTTTCTCTTCCTGTTATAGGATGCTACAACAAATTCATTATTGATAGTTGTATCTCTTGCAAGAGGCGAGCTGTATTCTGTTTTACTAAGATAAATAACACTGAGGCTAACTAGTAGAAAAATATAAAAGGAATACATGTTATCATTCATTCTTCGCTCATATGTATTAATTATATTTACATCTTTGTTCTGTAGTATTTCAACTTCAAATTTCTTATGAAACTAATTAAATATAACTGGGGGAACTAATTAGATATAATATTACACGTTCAGTAAATGCTTAGAAATTCTAAAAATTGTACTAAAATTACTGTACGTCGCCATGCCTGCTGAAATCCACCGTAGAAATGGCGAATCATCTCCGCCTATGCATTGTATGGTGAAAATTGCTTGTTTAGATGTTTTCTATCACCCTTTAAATTTGTGGCCGCGGTAGCCTAGTGGTCATGGTTTCGGATTCGTGACCGGCAGTTTTCGTTCAGCCGGGGCTGGTGCACGTTTAATCTGTTGGGGCCCAAAGTCCTCCCTTTGGGTAAGGCGTGGAAGTCAGGAGAGGTGGAGGGGTGCCAGCAGCTCAAGTGTTGTCCTCGTCACTTGACCAAGGTTCAACACAACGACGTCTGTCGACAATAGCCCTCGTGTTGCTTCTAGTGCGACTTAATAAAAGCTAAACTAAATGCTCCTTAAATTTATTCTTATTTAGTACAACGTCATAAATTTTGGATCGTTTTGAAATCGAAACCTCATTTTTCAAACATATATATTGTGTTACTGGATGATTTTAAAGGCCCTCTGATGTTTAGTATCTGTTTTCTTCATTACGCTATATGATGCAGTCCAGAAAAGAAATTGTAAATTTACGGCTACAAGCCCGTCATTGTACCAATAGGAAGCAAGTATAAATGCATGGAATTTATATGAGATTGTTTCTTAAATCTTTTAAGTAGTTATTTAGTGTAACGATTTTTGAACAAATTTTATATTACGAGGGTCGTTCAAGAGGTCATTAGAAATTCCAAGAGATGGTGTTCATAGTATCGAAAATGGTTTGTTTTTTAGCAAGCACCATGATTCACTACACAGGCGTCTGAGTCTTAGGTACTCGTAATCGTGATCCTCGTATCTCAAAAACCCTTCGACATAACTTTTCCGGCCGATGAGACCATATTCGCCTTCTTTGGAGTAGTAAATGAACCAACCAACATTTTGGTTTTATCTTGATTTTCGGAGGATAATGATGAATCTAGGTCTCACCGACGAGGACCACTCGACCCAAAATGATATTGAAAACTCGACGAGACTACAATCAAATTTTGATTGGCCAGCAAACGACTATCAAATCTAAACTAACTTATGAATCAATGTCAAATTATTATTTCGGCTACGTTAATCAGATGGCAGCACCCCATGGTGACAACAATTTACTTCAAGGATGCCATATGTCTTCAAATACAGGTACTTTTTGAACCACCCTCGTATCTCAAATTTTATACGACGATTTTCCAAAAAAGTAAGAGCACGTCTTAAAAATCGAAAAGTTAATATATTTTTCAAAGACTTACATATTCATATGCGTAGGTAGTAGGATATTTTAGTTTTCTTCTGTTACACGGAAACTTATTTATTAATGAAGTTATAGTTTCATTAGTTTCTTTGAAAAATGAAGACGTTATACGGCGGTCGCATTATTGCGGTGGATCACATCACTAAATCGTTGTGTATGTAAAGCATAAGGCGTGGTTTCTAAGAGAGTGGTGAATATGAAGAAACCACTTTACTGGTTTGCACAGGCAATATTTTAGAAACGTCATACACCCTATTATTACGGCCACTAGGTAACGGTACATGTTTCAATGGAAACCGCAGTTTTACAGAGGAAGCTGGATCATGGTTTGGAATGGAATCTTTCTGAGTGGTCACACTGAACTGCATGTGCTGCATAGAGGAGTTTTAACTGTAAATTATACTTGAAAAAATATTCTTGCTTCATATGTCGTACCAAATGCTGGTGCTAATGGTGATGAATTCATCGTAACAGATGATAATGTCCGACCTCATCGAGCTAGGTTTGTTGCGACTCTCTTCTACAACAGCGCGAGAAGTTAAAATGCCTTACTAACTAGCCCGTATAGGGCATTCTCTTTAGCCTAGTTAGTTAAGGCATGACAAAAAGCGACCGGTCAACTTTCCTTCGGATCTACTGGACCAGGTTCGAAACAGAAGCTGCACTCAAGGTCACCAAACAACTCTTTCCTCCGACACGGGGTACAATAACATTCCCCGATATTTCGGAGAAAAAAAACGTCCGACGCAGAAGTTGAGACTCAGTACTTGAACTCTAGATGGCAGCACAGCTTATGCCTACTGATTGCATATGCCCCCGACGCAAAAAACTTGTCTTTGTATGTCTAACTAATACAAGCGCACTCAAATCCCGATTAGTGATATACCGGCTCTGTCACACGTGTCGACTCAACACGAGACAGCCTTCAGCAGTTGCAGTATTGGCTAAAAAAATCCAAGCAACCTTCTGCTCAAACTATCAATGTATCTCTCCGTAACATCATGATGATACTGGAGGGGGAGTATGCAACGATTCTCTTCTACAACAGCGCCAGAAGTTAAAATGCCATATTAATCAGACAGGATAGGGCGTTCTCTTTATCCCAGTTGGTTAAGGCAGGACAAAAAGGGACCTGTCAACTTTCCTTAGGACCCAGTGGACCAGGGCTGGAAACAACGCTGCCCCATCAAGATCAATAACTACACTCCCCTCCTCCAAGAGTTCGGAAAAACCAATCAGCCGCCGAAAACATTTTGAGGGTCAAGATTTGGAGGGAATAGAAATACCAGTTGGATCTCCGAGCCTTGATTCGACAGATATTCTTTGGAACTTCTTTGAAAGGCAGGTGATTGTTTTACATCCTCCTCAGAGTTCGTTAAATTGGCAACGATAGCTTAGTGGTCATGATTGCAGTCTCGTGGGCTGCGTTGTTTTCGTCGAATTATGAGTTTCATCTCTGATGCTACGAAAGACTCGCCGTGAAGCAAGGCTGATGCACATGAAATCTGGTAGAAGTCCCAAGTCCTCTCGTGGTTAGACGAGGAAATTTGAAGATGGAGATACTAGCTCAGGTGCCAATCTCGTCACTTTACCGTGGTTCAAAATTATGAAGTCCGTCGCCAATAGCACTCGTATTGCTTCTCATATTTTGTTGATAATCAATCACACCACATCAGTTAGGTCGTTAAATGAGTTGGAGCAAGGGTTTCTCCACGTATGGTTGTTGATTCCCATTTGAGAGGTGGCAGCGGTAGCCTAGTGGTCATGGTTTCTGATTCGTGACCGGGCGGTTTTCGTTCAGTCGCGGGTTCGATCCTTGGCTACCAAAGACCCGCCGTGTAACCGGGGCTGTTGCATGTTAAATCTATCGGGGCCCAAAGTCCTCCTGTTGGAATGGTGTGGAAGTTATGAAAGGGAGTACCAGCTCAGTTGTCCTCCTCGTCAATTGACCGAGGTTCAAAATTGCGAGGTCCGTCGCCAATAGCCCTCGTGTTACTTCTAGAGTGACATTCATTAAAACTAAACTAATACCATTTGAGAGTGCAATAACTTAAGTGGCAGCTTTGAAAGACAATTTATACGGGTAGGGGCAGACACATCACTTAGTAAAACGCATTTGTTTAATTTTTTAAAAACGAATTTGCTATCGAAAAGTAGATTTTTGCAATAAATATCATATATTTTTGAACCACGCTGGTTAAAATTATGTAAAATGTAATAAATAAGGTCCAGTTATTTCAAATTTCATGTTTCTATGTTCTATTTGGAAACAAATTGAACGCAATCAGTCTTGTTTTTATGTTTTCGAATTGAACACAACCAGTCTTTTGTGTTCAATTTGTGTCCAAAATGAATACAAATAACTAGTTGTATCTTAAATATTATTAGTCAATATATTTCACGCAATATATTTTTTCGCAACGTTTTCAAAGTTAAAAGCCATATTGCATGTTCATTCATGACTCATTTTCATTGTTATCCAGAATGAATAACATTGAGCCGTCATGTACAAAACAAAAATATAGGCATCAACAAAACATACTTTTTTTAGTACTTACAATATATGTGATCTTCTGATCAAATTTAGGTTTAAATTTGTAAGAATTCAAGGGCAAATTTACATATTTGTAATACATGGGTTGATTTTTGAGCCCTTTTTCTGTTTTTTACGTCCTTTTTCTACTTATTTTTTTTAAAATTGAACTTTGAAATTTGTAAAATAAATACAAAAGTCATATAAATAAATAATAATATATAAACAAAAATTCCAAACTATATAAATGCAAAAGCCATATACAAATCATATTCGTCTTTAAGGTATATTTATGTCTTTTTTTTATTTAATCATAAATTTTTGAAATTCGTGAAAAAAATCATCTCTTTCAGCTAAAAAATATCTATGCATTTGAATAATCATATAATACCCAAATTCTACTTTATACTCTGAAAGCAGCACATCAGGTTTTATTTTAAAATTGAATTCAATAAATTTAATTAAATCTGACTTAAAAAGCTTATTTTACTATTATCTTTTTTCGTTTATAAAAGAAATCGAAAATCATCATAAGTAATTAGTTGTGAATTTTCAGTAATGTATGTAACAAATAAAACACTGCAGTTGAATTAAGATCTCAACGAGTTAACTATAAAATGATATTAAATACTTTTAGGCAATTATTTTAAATCACTTATTCTTTTAAAAAGGATTTCTGTTTAGATAAATCTTGAGCCTTTCACGTATTATATCCAATTAAATATTTTTTTAATCTTTAGAATTATCTCTCAAGTAAACCAGACATATCAAGCGTTAATAACTTACTTCAATATGATGGAAAAAATAATTCAGACATTATTCAAAATTCATTTATTTCAGATAAGTTTAAAAAAACCGTATAAATTATGTTGATTTAAATTTAAGTACCTATAAGTCCATTCATCCCTATTATAAACGTCAAAATAATTATAGACATCTTGGAAATAAATAAATAGATTTAATATTATATCAAGTGCAATACACTTATTACAGTATTAGTTTCACTCTATAATATAAAAAAAAAAAGCGTTAGATATTTTTCAAAAGCAGTTATAATCTTTGTCTAAATGCTTGAATTTCATTTGCTTCTCATCTTTATATCATCAAAACTACATTACATTTATGATTGGTTTACTGAAATATATCCTTTTCAATTATATAAGTCTATTTAAATTCGTTCGATCCAATTACTAACGTCACGGTAAATTTAATTTATGTAAATAAATATGCGCATATTGTCAAAGGAAATATTTCTCAGATAATTAATTTCTATCCCCAAGTACTAAGCGCATTTGATTTTTTGACGGAGGAAACATAGCTATTATTTAAAGCAGTCAGATATGTATTATTTATGGTATGGATGTTCATAATTTTCAATTTTTAATAACAAAACGTATCTCAGCTTCTAAATTTTTTTGATTTAATCATTGCGAACTTTAAAAAAAAATGTTATAGCATTTATATTTATATTAATAGCAATTGTACAGAAGCATTTAAAATTATATATATATATGTATGTGTGTGTAAAATAAAATTAAATACTGTTTAATAGAATTACCAAATAAATATACATACGAACTAATCATAAATTTTAAGACTATAACAAAGATAATTTAACCAAGTTTAAAAAGTGAAAAGTAAAATTAAAAACTAGTAAGAAAATGCTGTTATTATCAAATTGGAAAATACACTTTTTGGAATATACATCGCATCATACAAAAACATCAAGAAAACAAGTTTAAATTGAGAAAATTAAAATAAAAATCAAAAATAGAAGATAATTGAAAAAATTGATTGGTTTTATTAACGTTGCACTAGAAGCAACATAAGAGCTATTGGCGACGGACCTCGTGATTTCGATCCTAGATCAAGTGACGAGTACGACATCCGGGATGGCACTTAACTCTGCTAACATCCACACTACATCAAAAAATTTAATGTAGTAATTTAAATTGCTGTATAAGTATAATAAGAAACCAATTTTTAAATTTAGTTTTTATTAATGTCGCACTAGAAGCAACACGAGGGCTATTGGTGACGGACCTTGAAATTGTGAACCAGGTCAAGTGACGAGGACGTCACCTGAGCTGGCATCCCCTCTCCTAACTTCCAAACCTCGCTAAGGGTGAACTTTACGCCCTCAACAAATTTAACGTGCATCAACCCGGCTACACGGCGGCTTTTTAGCGGCCAATGCTTGAACCCGCGACTGAACAAAAACCGGCGGCCACGAATCCGAAACCGTGACCACTAGGCTACCACGGCCATAATATGAAACCAATAACGTACAGGAATAAATAATAAATTATTTATAATTAAATAATAATTTATTACTATAACAATGTAAAAATTAAACTATATTTAAAGTGTAAAACTAAATCAGTGATTTAAAGTTATTCAATCTCTACAGTGATTACAAAGAACATAAACATCACAAAAACCTACAAATCCTGAATTAAAAAAAATGACTATAAAAACAAAAACGGAGATAAAGTAATTTAAAATACTGTCTCAGGTTCGAGACTGAGACCGTTTGAGATAAAATTATGAATCCAACTCATTCCATTCAGCATAATTATTTTGACAAAATGGTACAAAAACCAATTATAAGCAAAAGTCGATATTTAAGAAAGGAGCTTAAACAAAGAAATAAAAATAAACCTAAGGAATCAAAATTCATTTTGACGAAATTAATATAATTTTTTAAAAATCAAATATACATTATTTATACACTTCCAGCGACTCTCTTCTACAACAACGTTAGAAGTTAAAAGGCCTTACTCAAACAGCCAGATGAGATATCTTTTCAGCCTGATTGGTAGGACCGTCAACATCGGATCCCTTGGTTCAGGGTTCGAAACAACGCTGCCGCATCAAGGTCAACAACTCTCTCCCCCTCCTCGGGGTCGGAAAACCGCTCGAAGCCGAACACTTTTTAAAAATCACGAAACTTAACCGGAGCTATGCATATTACCTCAATCTCATGTTCTTTATATAGCCTGCAGTTGCAAAGTGACGTTTGCTTACAAAAATTAATAGTCTCATCTACTTGATTGATTGAAATTTTGGACAGATGAAATAAAGAAAAAATTACAAATTCAGAAATTTTAATATTCAGAAAACACATACGCACATATACATTGAATATATTATTAATTCTCTCTGTATATAATGTTTTTCGAAGATAAATTTTGTAACATGGTGTAAGCAACAACATTAAAATCCGTAATTGTAAAATGTTAAGTAGGCATGTGGACGCACAAGCTTATTTAATTTATCGTAGTACAAATATTTGTGTGTTTTTTGCTCTATTTGTGGGAATAAATTTTCTTGAAATTTTTAAACACATTTTTTGGGAAAATTCCTTGAGATATATAATATTCCTTCATCATAATTTTGAAATGTTCTTGGTTATGTAAAACACACTAAATATAAATATAGCTTCAGAATATATTTTCCTGAAAAATACTGCATCAAGATTGTGTAAATAATTTATGTCTGTTTATGCTTTGCTTCTTAAAGACATTTTGAGAAAAAATCCACCAAACTAGTCATAGATAGGGGAAATATAGTTCAATTGAAAAGTCCCCAGCCTGACACATAGATGGCGCTACTAGAATTAAATCCATATGTTTTTTAGTTAGCCCTAACCCTCAAAAGATGCGTGTATAAATTTGACAGCTGTCGGATCATTAGTTTGTGAATTATAGCATTTTGAGAGAAGCAACTTTTGTTATTGTGAAAAAATGGATAAAAAGGAATTTCACGTGTTGATAAAATATTGCTTTTTGAAGGGAAAAAATACAGTTGAAGCAAAAACTTGGCTTCATGCCGAGTTTCCGGACACTGCCCCAGGAAAATCAACCATCAAGGATTAGTATGCTAAGTTTAGACGTGGTGAAATGAGCACCGCAGACGGTGGACGCCCAAAAGAGATTGTTACCGACGAAAACATTAAAAAAATCCACAAAATGATTTTGAATGACCGTCAATTGAAATTGAATGAAATAGCAGACACTCTAAAGATATCAACTGAACGTGTACATCCTATCATTCACGAATATTTGGGTATGAGAAAGCTCTGTGCAAAGTGGGTGCCGCGCGAGCTCCCTTTTGACCCAAACAACGACGAGTTGATAATTCGGAGCAGTGTTTGAAGATGATCAAGCGGAATAAACCCGAGTTTTTGCGTCGATATGTGACAATGGATGAAACATGGTTCCATCCTTTCACTCCGAAGTCCAATCGACAGTCATTCGTGTGGACTGCACTCGATGAACCCGCTCCAAAGCGTGGGAAAACGCAACAGTCGGCTGGCAAGGTTATGGCGTCTGTATTTTGGGATGCGCATGGAATAATTTTCATTGACTCCCTTGAAAAAGGAAGGACCATCAACAGCGACTATTACATACCGTTATTGGACCGTTTGAAGGACGCCGAAAAACGGCCGCATTTGAAGAAAAAGAAAGTGCTGCTTCACCAAGACAATGCACCGTGTCACGAGTCAGTGAAAACGATGGCAAAAATCCATGAATTAGGCTTCGTATTGCTTCTTCATCCACCGTATTCTCCAGATCTGGCCCCCATTGACTATTTCCTGTTCTCATATCTCAAAAGAATGCTCGCTGGGAAGAAATTTTCGTCGAATGAAGAGGTGATCGCCGAAACTGAGGCCTATTTTGAAGCAAAGGACACATCGTACTACAAAAAAAAAAAGGTATCGAAAAGTTGGAGGGTCGCTATAATCAGTGTATCACCCTTGAAGGGAATTATGTTGAATTAAAAAAAAAAACTAATTTTGCCAAATAAAAATGTGTTTTACTTTGGTAGGCCGGGGACTTTTCAATTGACCTGTTAGTTATGCACAGGACATTTTTATTTATTTTGAATTTTCTTCTGATTTGTAATTGGACTCAATATAAAATATATCTCATAAAACAAAATGAGAACTTAAATTTTATTACTGCAATAAACATTTCAAAATATGATAATGAAGTAAAGATCTTAATGTATACAATTTATAATAGCTAATGTCAATCAATGCAATTTAAAAAGCATTCATACTTTAAACTTTAATAACGAATCATGAATTTATACTCTAGAATTCCGAATAATAAAATTTTTTACGCACTTAAAATTTTGCCGCTGTTCCTCACGATTGAAAAGAAATGCAACTTTCTCTCTCTCTCTTGAAGAACCAGGGAGGGGATGTTAATTTATTTCTCACAACCAGTAAACGAAATTTGTAATTTTCTCTCACATAAAGGCAATTTTTTCTTTTGAAGAACAGAAGCGAAAATGTCGATAATACAAACCCATTTTTATGCAGAGATATTTGATTTTTTTTTCTTCTTTCGCGTGACACAGTTTCGATACATGTAGAGTAGACTCGCAGGATCCAAATTTGAAGAACAACTTTCGAAAAGATGAATGAAATTACTTGGCTTTCCCATGAAGAACAAATTTCGAAGATATGAATGAAATTACTTGGCTTTCCCATGAAGAACAAATTTCGAAGATATGAATGAAATTACTTGGCTTTTTTCCATGGAACATTTTTATTGAAATGTAAGTGAAGGTTGATAAGATTCAATGAGCTTCTGAAGAGATCCATTGAAGTTTTAACCAAATGTATTATTCAGCGTGCATTACGAAATTTGATGTTTCTGCACTAATCATACGATGACTTTTGTTACATGAAGATGTTATTATTGATGATGATATTCAGCAAAATAAGGCAATCTTTATTAATAATGAATATTTGGTTGTATGGAATGATTTCTAAGCATTTGAAGGATTTATAATTCCAAGTCATGACGAAATAAAGTGCTCGAGGCTGTGGGGCTCACACAGCAAGTGTCAGCAGAGAAGAAAGTGCTAGATCCAGCAAAATGTGCTTAGATATTATTAATTTTGTTAATTTAGCAACAAAAGGGCTAAAAAGAAAGATAGGTGATAAGTTAAGCATACACACACACTCACGCATATATATATATATATATATATATATATATATATATATATATATGTGTGTGTGTGTGTGTGTGTGTGTATGAGTATAAATATTGTATAAATATCTTGTGTGTGTGTCTTCTGAAAATATCATTCTTGAGAACAAAAATTAATACTAAATTATTATTTCGCATAATATAATTAAACCTAATGTTTCTAAAGATAGAATTGTATATACAACTATTCCAGGCAGGTACCCTACTGTATAATTTTTATCAGGTTTTGTCGACGATATTATTGTTGTTTGATTAGGAGTAATTACGTTTCACGTTAATAACAATTCATTTAATGATATTTATTTGATCCTGATGTTACTCCAGGAATGTGGCAGCAATTTGGAAAAGAATGTAGCAATATTTTAGAGCAATTTACAATATGGAGAATATTGCCTAAAACATAGCGAAAAAGTGCTCAGTTACGCTTCAGTTATATGTTGTAGAAAAGAGGTCGTTAGACTGATGCGAAAACACTTTATACCCCCCTCCCCCTCAGATCAAAAAAAAATTCATAATTCTGTTAATTCGGTAATCGAGAAGCTAACAGATAAAGATTCGCGTAACTCAGAAGTGAAAAGTAAATTAGTTTTAAACTTAAAAGACCAGCGTAACGAAAATAATTAAGTTTAAAAAGATGAATTAATTCAATTTATATCTCACACATTTATATCACACACATATTTATTGATAATAAAATTCAAAATACAAAAATACAATATTTGTACAGATTATTATATTTTTACTTTTATTCATTTTTCTTTATTTGAAAGGATTTACTGGTTTATTTATGTAGCATGGTATAGATGATTTTTATTGAACAGTACAATAATTAATTCTTACTACTTTATTTTTAATTTTTTTTGAGATGTAGTGTTTCAAAAATTATTTTTAAACATATAATGTTTATTAGTAGGGATTTATTTCGTTTCCGATGTTCAGTATGAATAATTACGTTTAGCTCAAAACATATTTAATTTAATAATTTATCGCGTGTTTTAATTTTAATAATTAAATACTAATTTGATTTTCATCGCATAGTCGTTCGTATTCCTTGTTTTTGTTGTCCATGGCCTCTCTAAATCCCGTGGACAATAGTGTTCTCGAAGCCGTTTCACCAATGAACTGAAGTCCCCTCTCCGCCCATTGCTATATATGCTTCTTAGCTTACGGCTACAGCATCCAATGGCAATGCGAGCTCTCGTAACTTTATTTTCCAAGTTTGCTTCGGCAGTGCTTCACTCTGTCGAATACCCAGGCTTTTGTTGCCTTGATCCTAATGTCGATAGCTAATTCTAATTATGAAAAAATTATTAAATTATGATTCTAAATTCTTTTTACTAATTCTGATGAGAGGGTAAATTTAAATTTTTAAATAGGAACCTCGTAATTTTGGCCGTTACCGTTACCGTTGTCCATAGCTGGCATTGTTTCAATCTTTGTGAAGCTTTCATGTTTTGGACATAGCGACAAGATGGCGATGTAATAAAGAATAAAATGAGATTCGTGTGAATAGTCTATTTATTTTAGAAATTTATACATTACTTATTCGAGACAGAATTATTTTTACAGATGATGGTATCATTAGATTTATATACAGGATTATTCAAAACGACTCATCCGTCATCAAATTGGCAATAAACGGCAGGGAATGATAAGTAATACATAAATACTAAAAGAAAAATATAGAAACATTTTTCATAAACCTTCGATGTAGCTTCCTTAATTACATGTATAATGTCAATTCATAACGTAAATTCCTGCCCAACACGTTGTAAAATTGTGACGTTTGGCTATTCGCGATTTTCTCTTCTCTAATCTTGGGGACTTTAATCGAGATTCGTTGGTGTAAATAACAATTTCTTCCCAATCAAAGTGAAGCCTGATTAGGTAAATTAGAGGCAGCTAGAAATTAAGTGAAGTAGTTTAGATAGGAAAGTATATGATCTAAGAGAAATTCACACGATAGAGGTCGAGTGTCACTAGCGTTGAGTATATGCCTTACAGGTGGTCGACGAGATCAAGAGTTGCTACGGGTGATAGTGATCGTGTCGAAGCCAATAATCAAGTCAACTTCAACTGTGAAAGTTGCGGTAAGACACTCTTAATTCGGTATTAGTTGAATGGGTGTATATATCTAGGGTTATATCACGGGTGAATATATATAGGGTATCTAGGGCGAATATATCTGTTACCTTGGTATATCAACTTGATATCAATGTTGTATATCAACTTGATATCAATGTTGTATATCAACTTGAATGTTGTATATCATTGTTGTATATCAACTTGAATGTTGTATATCATTGTTGTATATCAACTTGAATGTTGTATATCATTGTTGTATATCAACTTGAATGTTGTATATCAACTTGAATGTTGTATATCATTGTTGTATATCAACTTGAATGTTGTATATCATTGTTGTACACTAACTATGTTGCAATTGTGAGGGAATGCGTTTTTATACTTGGGGAAGTGACCTTGTGACGTTGACCATTTCTTTTTTTTCTCTTCTCTAACCTTGAGATTCATTGTTGTAAATAGCAATTTCTTCCCTACCCAAATAAAACGTGATTATACAAATTAGAAGCAGGTAGAAATAAAGTGAAGTGATTTAGATAGGAAAGTATATAAGCAAAGTAAAATCGAGACGAGAGAAGTCGAGTGTCATTAGTGTAGAGTATATGCCTTAGACGAGATCAGGAGTTGCCACGGGTGATAGTGATCGTGTCAAAGTCAAGAATCAAGTCAACTTCAACTGTGAAAGTTGCGGTAAGACACCCTTAATTCAGTATTAGTGAGACGGGTGAATATATTTAGGTGTTATCCAGGAGAGCAGGTGTCCGTTTATCATTATAGTGCAAGTCTTTTGAATAAATATTGTGCTTGAGATTTGTCTAACGTTTTCTTGTATAAGTTATTGACTATTTAGTGTCTGTATATTTGATTGAGTTATGGCACAAGAGGCGAATAGGAATACTAATTCGCCACAAAATATCAAAGGTAATTGATCGATCAGCAGTAGAAATCTATCGTTGAGATTCACATAAATTTGTGCGTAATGGTGACGAAAACACTTCATCTTTTACAATCCCCCACAGGAAAAAATCGTTTGGATCATATAAGGTGACTTAGACGACCAGCTGTGTAACATCAAGTCACTTGTCCACTGGACCCGATCCAAGTACGAGGTAAAAAAGCTTCCAAAACAGCTTTCGTGAAATGGTTTCACGATGAACATACGAAGGACACCTATTGTTCACATATAAGACTTCCACGCTTTCCCTTTGTAAACATGTATTACTTATTATCCAGTGTTGTTTATTTTTGAAAATATAGAATTTTGATATTGGATGATATATTTTGAATAACTCTGCATATAAAAATAAACAAATAAACCCCGCTTTTTTAAAATTCAACATATACATTATGCAGCTAAATTAATTATTCCGCTAACGAAGACGAAAAAGAAGGGAAAATATACTTTAAATAATAACGAAATTACAACGTTCTTTTTTTTTTTTTTCTTTTGGCATCATTAAAAATTCATTTAATAATTTTAGAATCGCTTAGCATTGTTCCAATGTTCCTTAACCATTTTATTCGAGGGAGAATAAAAGGTACGAAAAATAATTACAGAACCAGCAAGTGAAATGATTTAACAAATAAAAATATTAATACAAAATATGCGGAAATTACGAGCACAGTTCGGTAATGACCCTGGTCGGATTTCAGTGATAAATTATTTTTTAACTTGCATGTGTGAATTTGCAAATAAATCATGACCGTAACTTCTAGGTTATTAAAAAGTGCGTATTTAATGGATCTTTTTTCTTCTATTTTTTTTTTTTTTTTTAGTGTTATGTAACGAATTTATTTTAAGGGTCTTTTATTTAACGTTTTGAACTTTTGATACTTATTTTGGTTATAAGGTTAATTTTTATAATTTTCGAAAATATATGTATTGAATATCCTATTCATCAAAGAGATCTGTTTTTGAGTCATGTTTTTTTTTCTAATTATGTCCACACTTAAGAACTTTTGTTATAATACTGTAGTTTACATTGAAATTTATAATTTAGTTTAGAACTAATATTGTTATTTTAGAGAATTGTTAATGTATGCAGTTCTTAAGACATTTCTGGAATTTTGCAATACATTTTATTTGTAATTTTTCATCCATTGTTTTGTGGTTTAGAAAAATTTTGGCAGTGTCTTATTACCTGTATGTCATATTAGCACAGTTATCAGATGGTACCTGAGTTTCATAAATAGTAGAACCTTTTTTTTTTTTTTTTTTATTTCAGCTACAATATTTTGACATTAATTAATATTAATATAAACTACAACATCGAATTTTGTACAAAGCAAGTATAAAAATCAGTTTAATACTTTTCAAGATAATATACTAATCATGATTCTTCATTCTTTAGTAGCGGCAACCGTAGCCGAGTAGGATACTTGTCTATCCAAATTAAGAATACGCCAATGTCGCCAAGCTAGTTAAAAGCGCCAAGTAAGCAGAGAGCGAAATTGAAATGTTGGAAAACAAATAACACACCAATAAATAATATAAAACTTTTTTAAAAAATATTTTTATTTAATAATCATTTATATGTTTAGTGATAAATCTCATCCCAATAAGTACAATAAAAATTTAGATGTTTAATATTAATATTTACATAACTTTTAGAACATCAATCTACTTTAAAGGCCATAATTCCGAAATTGCGATCACTATTTTATAGAAAGAATTTTTTCCCCCTACATATTTCCTCCGCACAAATTTTGCCTGATACGATTCTAGATGATGCCGAGCTGTTTCTGGTTACGTCACTTTGCGGAACCCCACATTGTTGCAACATTTCGCGTGTGAACTCCCGTTGTCTTACGTCGTACGAATAAACTTTCATCGATCTCCATAATTTTATAGGGTCCACCTATACGCTTATTAAATTTCAGAATGAAGTGTACAGAACACATTTCTTTCATGTAATGATTCCAATCCACTGTTGAACCTTTTGATATATTCAATTGAGTACGACACCATTTAATGGACGTCAACTCCTCTGCCCAACGATAGATAAATCGAATTGCAGTAACGAACGATATTTTGAAACCGCTGAACCAATTTCCAACATGGAGGCCCTCCTTATTCGAATAGCTTTTAATTTTGCACCTCCAAATACTTTCTTCATTAACATACAACTTCATGACGTGACCTCTTTTGCATAATAATGTTTTCGGTAAAAGTCATTTCTCTTGAAAAAAAGAGATGGCATCCATTTCGCTATTTGGTGAATTGAAAATTGTTAACGACATTTTCAAAGGCAACAAAATTGGCATTTTAAAAAAAATACAAAATGGGTTACGGTAACAGGCAAGAGATATTTTGCTAAAATGAAGTGCTTTTTCTTTAGGACTGCAACCTTTGGAGTTTACAACCAACAATGGCAATAAATCATACTGCTTGGCGATTTTCCGGCTACATCCGAAATCGTAATTTGGCGGGCGCCGCTATGATGGACAAGTACCCAGAATAGTTATGACCTCGAGCTAGCAACTGGCGATATTTTCATCGAGCTGTGGATTAAAGTTCCGAGCCCTCTAAAGACCCTCCGTGTAGAGGGGCTGTTAAATCTGCAGAGGATCCATGTCTATCTCTTTGGAGTGATGCGAAAGTTTGGAGAGGAAGGTGCCCTCTTAAGCGTTATCCTCTTTACTTCACCGAGGTTCAAAATTACGAGATCTGTCACCAATAACTTTCGTGTTACGTTCAATTACGATGCTATTAAGTAATCAACCCTTCTTTTGTAAGTTTTATATGGATAAACCTTTGATATATTTATTTGGAAATTCATTAAACATGATATATTTGCTCGCAAATAGAATTGTTAAAGATACATTAGAAATAATAATATTTTAAGACATTAAAAAGAAAATGTTAACTTATGTATAAGTAGATTTATATATTACTTTAAATTATAAATATGAAAAATACATTTTCTATAATTTGACAAAAGTATACACATATTAATGGACTTTACCTAGAGAAACTACATTTGTGTATTTTCTTTGCCTTTGAATATTATGCAGAATTTTCTTTTCAAAAAACGTTTCATTTATTTTAAACCTTCCTTTATAGCTTTATATGAATAACAAAAGGAATCCACCGAACATTATTCTGTCTCCAAATTTATAAAATTTACAAAATAAATAAATATAAATAAAACTCGCCAATGAATTAGGAATTAAAACACAGAAAACAATAAGAAAACTTCCAAGTTTCTTAATAAAAGCAGTTTTATACTTACTATAGTCCTTCAGTTCTTTTCATTCAACAAAAATCTCTCTTATCTCATAATTTAAGAATTTTGAGGGGGAAAAAAATGAAAATAATCTGCCAATATGACTCGTTATTATTAAAATGTTTCTGATCCAGCTAACCCTCGAAAACAATACGAATGTTTTTAATATAAAAATGTTTTCAATACGTTACCTAACTTCTCTCTTTCGGATTTTATTATTTTTATTTTACAAAATATCTTTCCAAACACATGAATGAACAATATCAACATTTAAGTCGTTCTTTTAATTATGCACGAAATTCCAAACGAGAGAATATTAAACATAACTTCCATTCTTTTCGAATCAAAAATTAAGAAAAAGACAATAATACCGACGTTGCCGGGCTAGTAACAAAACAAAATTTTAATGCGTGTTCCCGAATATTCATTCTTATTTATTCGGTGCAGATTTATCCTATCCAAACAAATACTCATTCATTCAAAAGTGAAATCCAAACGATATTTTTTTAAAACAAAAACCAGTATCGTCTGCCGAAAAGAAGTTTCAATGCAAAGGCTGAAGGAAACTAAACAAATGAAAAGGAATCCAGATTCAAAATGAAAGAGCATGCAGGAAGGAGGAGCAAAGGATGGGAAGGGGGTGGAAGAATTGTTAGGGGTGGCAAACGATAACCTAGTTCGAGAACTGCTGAGCCCTTTGATATGGTGAGCTCTCTCGTTTCGTTATCTGGAGAAAGAAAGACATCGAAAGAAAAATATAAACTTACACTATAAAAGGACAGCACGTCTCTTTTACGTAACATCCCCGCCCTCACCCCCGAAATTTATCTTTTTTTTTCTCTCGCTAGACTCATGTAAGGAAGTTGTACGAAAGTGGTTCAAGAAAATGGATACTTTTTTATTATCGTTTGTTTCTGTTTGCTATTCACATCATGTGTTTCTGAATTGAGCTTCAGAAGTTTCTTATTCTTCGAAATAACTTATATCGTGAAGTTGAAGTTGGGGGGGGGGGGGGGGCCGCGAAATGAAGCAATGCATGGATGAATATAGTGAGGTTTTAATTTTGATTCGGCTAGAGATAAGGAACTTATGATCAATTGAAATTTTGTTGTAATAAAAAAAATAAATCCAAATAAGAGAAACCGGACAACAGATTCAATATCAAGGGGGTCTCAAAACTATAATACGTAACGAAGTACAACAA
>BMAW01000842.1:0-19889 GCA_019974015.1 Nephila pilipes | reverse complement strand
CGCGAAATGAAGCAATGCATGGATGAATATAGTAGAGGTTTTAATTTTTGATTCGGTTAGAGATAAGGAACTGAGACTCTATAGATCAATTGAAATTTTGTTGTAATAAAAAAATAAATCCAAATAAGAGAAACCGGACAACAGATTCAATATCAAGGGGGTCTCAAAACTTTTAACAAATCATCTATGTTAGCAAAAAAAAAAAATATTTTTCAAACCGATGTAATTTATTAATGAAACGAAGCCGAAAAATATGTAAATCTCTTACTCTTAACATATAATATTCATATATGCTTACATTATTTCTCATATTATTATGCATTTTTTAAAAGAAAATTTAAAAAAATTATAAAGAATATAAATTGGTCACTTTTCCCAAATTATAGAAATCAATAATTAATAGAGCTCAGAATTCTGAGGTACAACTTTGAACAAAATTTATAGAAGTAATGTTATCTCAGTATTGAAGTTATATATAATTTTCTTATAAAATTTAGTGAAATTTTTTTTCAAACACAATTACTAAGAAAATCAAATTTTAAGAAAAAATCCAATTGAAATTCATGTAACTGTTTTTTTAGATAATTTTTCTAAAATTTTTGTATAAGTCATAAAGAAATTTGTTTTGAAGATATGTATGAAGTTTCAAACTGATACAATTCATGCAAGCTAAAATATTTTGTTTGGAGAAAATTAAGTTGATGTTGAAAAATAACGAAAAACAAAGAAAAGTTAAGAGTGGCTTGGTTTTTTTCTCGATAACTCTGGAGATTTTGGTAGTATCGTTACACATTTGACACCAAAATGTTCGGAAAAGATGGGGTACAAAAAAAATTTTTTTTTTCTCAAAAAATCTTAAATTTTTAAGCTTAATTGAAAAAAATATCAAGAAAATGGAATTTAAATTAATATCATAAAAGAAATACATTCAAATGAGTATTTTATTACTAAAGAATTTCAATCGATATTAAAATTTATTGAATCGATACTTAAATTTATTGGATCGATATTAAATGAATCGATTAATCGATATTTAAATTTACCGAATCGATATTAAGTGAATCGATTAATCGATATATATATATATATATATATATATATATATATATATTTCGTGCTAAACGAAGAAGCAGTCTGTCCAATCTGGATACTTACTTTAGGGACTCTCTTTCGACATAAGTCTTAGAGGTCAGAATGTAATGTGTTCCTAGTCTTGATACTTTCAAACATCATGTCTCAGGAGCTTAATTAGAATAGCATCATTGAAACACTGAAAGCCCCAGTTTAGCTTCTTTTATTTAATTGTGCCTTCATGCGAGTTAGATATATTAAGTCACTAATTAGAGATTCAGGCAACGAAGTTAATCAAAATGATTTTAATAGGACCTTCGAGTATTCAGTATTCAGAATTTAGTATCGACATTATTATGAATATGGAATAAATCCCTGCACGCGTCCGATCTTAATGATTAATATTATAATTTATCACTTATCTAGTTTTTATCAACCGAATCCGAGTCAGCAGTATACATGTAAGCTGGATCCTACTACACATCCGTTCATAGATGGCTACTCCACACTAGCATTATATCATGAAATCGCTTTTTCCAGCTTTCGCTTACGTCCAGCTTCGACGCTTTATAACTTTCTAATATCTCACTCATTATTACAACCCTCCAACTATAAAACTCTCCACAGTTTATAAATGTTACCGCATCAGTCTTGTTCACTATAATTCAATATTTCAAATTTAATTTACAAAAGACATGGCTTATTTTCCGGGAAAGGCCCTCAAATTGAACAAAATCTTACGACAACCCCCAAGAAGTTAGTTGAAGTGAAGAACACGAGAGAGAGCCGCGTTATAACGTGACTAGTGTATAAGCAGTTCATGACCTTTATGTGAGATGACGCATGTTTTACAAGATGCTCCACTGGACTTTGAAGTCCTTACGTAAGGGGTGTAGGATTTAAAAGAAGCGTAGTATCAACTCACAGACATCGCTTAAGATCAGAATTATTTATAAATATTCTTGTCAATAATAATCTATTAGTAGTTGTAATGCGAAGTAGATTTAAACAAACTCAAAAGCTTATTGAAAAAACAATATGTTAAATAATCAGAAATATTTAATACTCCAAGTGGTCGGTCTTGAAATCTATTTGGCTTGGTATAGAACATAAGTTTGGCCAACCACCCCTTTCTCGGGGAAAAAAATTACTCTACGCCCTTTTTTCAGGGAAAAAATTGACTCCCCTTCTTGAAAACAATAACGTAGTTGTGAGTTATAAGATCTATGATTATTGAAAGATTCTGAAAGTCAGAAGTATAGAAAGTAATCACACACACATACAGAAACACGTTCTCTTTCCTTTCATTCTTCGTTTGTATTTCCTTTTTAGCAATAAAAAGCAATAATTTAGCTTCGAGAAGAAAAGTAGATAATTCCATTATATTAATATTACTATCGGAAATTCGCAGTGTCGTATCGGCCGGAGTATTTTCTTGTCATGATCTGTCCAAACTCTTAAATAAAAGCTTTATTGATTGAGGGGGAACACACCCACAAACCTACCTACTTCTTATGGTGCACTGCACACCCTGCGACACGTTCTAGTCAAAAAGATATTGGGAGTAAAGATATCATGTACTAATTCCCCACTTTTGATAATAAATGACCTTGCTTAAAGACTGATAGGGGTTTATTAACGTTGCACTTAGAAGCAACACAAGGCTATTGGTGACGGACCTCGTAATTTTGAACTTTGGTCAAACGACGAGGAAGACGACTGAGATGTCCTCTCCATCTCCAATCTTTCACACCTCGCCAACAGAAGGACTTGGAGCCTCGACCTATGTAACGTGCATCAACCCATTATAAGGTGGGATTCATTGGCACCTAGATTCGAACCCCCAATTCGACGATACAACGCTGGTCGCTAGTTCGTGATTATGACCACCTTCTTAAAAGACATTTAGAACTATTTCTTGAAGTATGTTCGATTATTTTTAATATCAATAAAGCCTTTCAGCATGATTTTTCGAGTATTGTCTAAATGAACAACAGTCGAATCTCAAGCTTCCCACCCCCTCTCAAATAAGCCATGATCTAAAAACATCCCCTCAAATCTCTTCAGTCACCACATGTAGGAAGCATAGACTCATTTTGGGTACCACTGTTATAAAAAAATGGAGAAACAGGTATCAGCTCCTCCCCCGACCGAGGTTCAGAATGAAATTACTGGAGTACTTGAAATCAATAGATATATAGATTAATGTAAATAAATTTGGGATGTTGACCTTTTCACGTGTTTCTCATCATTAATCTTGCGGACTTTTTTGGTAATTTGAACTGCTTACAATTACAAATCCTTGCCAACGAAATGAAACGTGGTATGGTAAATTAGGTAAAGATAAGAAGCTTAATGATTTGAATTAGAGGTAGTGATATGTAAGCTAAATATAATTGAAAGGAAGGTAAGGAAATTAGAGGATATCGATATGCTGGCAGATGTTGTAAATTGGAGAAAATAATCGTAATTAATCCTTTATATTGAAAGTAGTTGGAAGTGACTCCTGATCAGAATAATAGGAGTCAACTTTGCAATAACTGAGAAGTGTATGAATTAGAATGAGTGATTTGGTAAGCTAAGACTTTATTATTGGAATCTAAACTAGGATTCATTGAGTTAAGTGAGATTTGAGACAGTGAGCGATCTTGCATGTTCTTTGATAGATAATTAAGTGTATTGGTCTTACGTATCTTTCATCAGAGTTTTGAGCTTATTGACTATTTAATTAGACTTTGAGATAGCTGTAAAGTTTAATAATGAAGGAAGGCTGTCACAAGTTGAAATATATTCAAGGGCAGAGTTTTTCGACTTTTAATTCCAGGATACTTTTGAAACTGAAGCTATATATCCGAGAAACATTCAAATTATAGTAATAAAAAAAGTGAAATAAAAAGAATTCACTCCTTATGGCTTATTTATTAAAAGAAACAAAAAGCTTGAAATAATTTGTGATACTGAGATCATAATTTAAATTAAATAATTAAAAAGATTATTTATATTTCAAGTAATAGCTAAAATTTTAACTTATCTAGAGTCATTAAGTTAATGCTTATAACTTATAATTTGGCTTAAGTTTGTATGTTTTTAAAGTATCATGCACACATTTGCTTATTAAAACATACAAAAAATAATGCACCCTTATAACTAATTTAAAAGCTGTAAACTTTTTATACGTATTATTATTTTTTCTTATCATTCTGCTTTCGACCACTTTTCGAAAAAAAAATTAATTACCTTTACAAATATAGCGGAAAGGATTGTTGTAGAATATATTTTCGTGTGTTCCCTAACGTGTTTACTGTATCCTCTAGATTAAAAAAAAAGAAAAAGAAAAAGGAAAGAAAAACTTTTTTATCGGGTTTTAATATACACTACCCTTTATATATTTTTACGCAATTTATAAGCTTTGTTGATTTGTGTGAAACAGAGTTTAAGAACATCCAGAAAATTGGTTATATGTGTAAAGAAAAATCTATTCAATCACTAAATAAAAGTTATTCTCTTCATAAGCAAACATCGCGAATTCCAAACCATTGCATATATAATGCGTCTATAAATATTTTTGGTGAATGTAAATAAATATAAAAAATTTCTGACTATTTATTATTGTAGAGCTTAAATTATTACAATCCTTATTTTTTTTTTTTTTTTTTTTTTTTTGTTAACAAAGTGGAATTTTAGGTGTATTGACTTTGTGGAATTTATGAAGTATAGAAAATACAGTACTAAAGCGAAAGTTATTTAAAAGATGTAGTCATGTTAGATTCTTTAAAAGATATCGAGAAATAATTTAATATTATTTTTAAGAGTTGCAGAATTCTTACCAAGAATTTGATTTGAGAAATCTTTTCAGATTTTTTAAGAATTCTCAGCTCTATACAACTCTTTGCTAGTTTTCCCTGTATCCCGTTCGGGCATTGTTTTGTGCCTTCTCTGGTAAGGGTAATCTCATTTCACTATCTTTTTTACTGTTTAGTCCGTGTTTTTTCTATTTTTAATATCAAATTAGGCTTTATGGTAAGTTAGAAAGCGTAAGGGTGTAAGTAATTGTAACGGAAAATAACTATATAGTTGATGTTTTTTATACTTATCTGTAAATGTAACTTCTCTGTTAAATTTTCATGCAATGTTGCCGCGGTAGCCTAGTGGTAATGGTAGTGAACTAGCAGTTGTTGTTGTTTTCGTCGAATCCTAGGTTCGAGACCTCTGAAGATTTACCGTGCAGCCGATGGAAGTTTGGAGAGGGAGGTGCCACCTCAGGAGTCGTTCTCCTTACTTGACTAAGGCTCAAAATTCTGTGGTCCTTCGCCAATAACTCCCTCCTTGCTTCTCAGAATGACTTTAATAAGCAATCGCAACCCCTGGAGTGTATGTAATAGAAAAGACAACTCACAAGGAAAACATTACTATTTTCTATATAGTAAAAATTGTTTCTAAATGCTTAGAGTTATTGATTGTAACTATATTTTCCATCTAAAAGATGTAAGACGAGTAAAAATATGTGATAATAATAAAATATTTTTTTTGATTGAATTCGAGAAAAAAAAAATGGAACGGATAAGATATGAGAAAAACTTTTACTCTTATCGACCAATGAGAAGTTTCGAAAAGTGAGAATAAAATTTTTTTATATATTTTTTTGTGTTACATATTTTTCTTTAAGTGAGGAAGACCACCATACCAGAGCTCATAAATTACAGCTTAACGCCCTCTAAGTGTACCTGTGTTTTCAATCGCTTTTACAAGCTGTCTCAGCATGCCCTAGGGGAAGATACCACCCTCTTCGGGAGTCTATGTTGTAGACGGGGGAGATACAGCCTTTTTTAGCTCCAATGACCTTTTTACCAGTAAGGTTAATGGCCAACAGTACGTGTATCAATTAAATTCCCGCTTAAAAATATCCCTCCTTTTATGTGCGAATAATAAACAGGCATATTAAAATGAAGAATAAGGTACACATCAAACTGGGTGATTTTTTTTTTTGTTTGTTAAATATTTTAATTTGGCAAACTTTTTCTTATGAAATTTACAATTTTAGTTGTTTGGTAATCTTGACGATGTTGTTTCGTTTGTTTTCATTGCTCAGTAAATATTTTATTTTCAACGTATTTTTAGGAGTTATTTGCTTGAATTCACCTTGTTTCAATTTTTTAAACGTTAAGTAATTTTCAGCATATTATTTATTGAATATTAAAATATTGTTATGAATCTATAGTGATGCTTCTCTGAAACGTTACTATTATAGACATTTACAGAGATTTCATCGTATTCAAAGGAAAGCTTAATCAGTGACAGCTTGGCGAAGAATTTGGTGACAATTTTGGCGGCATGTAGCTTGGCGACTTTTATGACAAAATGAATGCTCTAGAAAATGTTGGAATCTTGTCGAAATCTCGACTGGGAGAAAAGTTATGATATTTTCCTGGATTTTCTTTGTGGCATCACATCTAGTCAGAACAGCTAAATATGGAGAAATGTGAAGCAGTAGCGAATAGCTTGGAATTTGCCGAGTGAATTTGTTAGAGTTTGCCTTACGAGAAACGGATTGAATCAGCAGGGAAGTGGCCTGTGTCTTCTGGACACTGTCGGAGTCCACGCGAAGTGTTTCTTGGGAGATTTGTCCATACTGAGAATCAGTAAGCTGTTGAGCTGAACGAAAGCTCTTTGACTGTTATTACAAGTGTTGTTTTGCATGTGTTTGCGATGCTGATCAGCAAAAGTACTGTAATTGCTTTTGTTTTGTCATTGGTCTATCTAAGTTTTGCTATTTGTGTTTCATCTTGTCCTGAATATTTGTGAATAAAGTGTCATTTGCTATTATCCTCCATCTTGGACTGCTTTCACAGTACACCCTCAAGATCAAATTTTTGAAATAATTTGTACAATTACGTACATACTGGCTGTGAGGTTCTTACAACTACAATTAGCTTGACTTTCATTGGCCGACCTACATGTGATTTTTTCATTAACCTCTATAAAAAGTTGACCACCTATTTTAAAAGTCACCAAAAATTATCAATTTGTATAGCATATTTCATTTTCACAAGAATATAATTTGCTACATTTAGAAAATTAACACTGCAGTTTACTACTATTATCTTGGATTAATTGAGAATTATTCGAATATGTATTTAGCTCTATGAAACAAATCAAGAAAGTAAACAGTTATATTTATTTTGAATAAGCTACTTAACAAACTCTTAGTTTTAGTGATA
Source organism: Nephila pilipes (assembly GCA_019974015.1). Lineage (NCBI taxonomy): Eukaryota > Metazoa > Arthropoda > Arachnida > Araneae > Nephilidae > Nephila > Nephila pilipes. Next base: position 12,600 of record BMAW01000842.1, on the reverse strand, counting down.
TAACACAAATAAGCTTTTACTTGACGAAACAAAAATTCAGAAAAGAAGGAAATGTATTATAACTGTAACTTAACAGAATCTCAATCTAATAACTAAAACTTTATCCGAACTCGTAGTATTTCAGTTAAATTTGTAATGGTATTTGGTCGGAAAGTAGGGAAGGAAAAGTCGATAGCTCTAAAACAATTTAATTTATTAACAGAAGCTCAGCTACAGAACAAATCTATCCTCTCTCCCCCTTCTCTCTCTTCTTTCTCTTTAAAACTTACACTATATATACATATATCAGTCTTAATTTGCATGTTTCCGTTCTCTGCTTCGGAGGAAGCATTCTAATAAAAATAATTTCTAACTACTGAAAATTCCCTGGAGGACTGTTAGTGACAAGGTCGCGGATAGACCCGTCACAAATTCTTCGTCAGTTGAATTAAGAATAAAAGCAAATATATCTCAGACTCATCAATTTATTTTGTTTATTTCTTAATTTCTCATTTCAATTGTATGTGAGAAGAGTATCATGGGGAAAATAAAAGAGGCAATTCAATTTATATTTCTCCAATTAATTGCATCAGTTAACTTCAGAACTTGTTAGAAGAGATGTAAACGATAGAACATAATTAAATAATATTATTAAGAAACAGTAAAAGTTAGAATAGACCTAGTGACATAATAATAATACAGATAATAATAGTAAATATATTGTTCCATGCAAAATTTTGCGAAGAACAGATTTAGCCACCAAAGGTGCTAGTTCTTAAAAATAATTATTAAATTATTCAATTAAGTATTAGAATCAAAGCAAACGATAATATAACAATGGAAGGGAAATTATATTTATTCACTCATTCACTCGTTCATTTATTTACTCTCTCACTCATCCATTCACGCAATAATTCACTCACTCATCGATTCATTTACTCAGTAGCACTTCCAATCACTCATTGATTAATTGACTAATTCCCTCCCTCCCTCACTGATTAATTGACTGATTCACTCATTCACTCTCTCAATCACTGATTTACTCACTCCATCACTCACATACTATTCACTCCCTCACTCATTGATTCATTCCCTCGTTTATTCACTCACGCACTAATTCACCCCTCACTCATTGATTCATTCACTCATCTACTCACTCATTCACGCACTATTCACTCCCTCACTCATTGATTCATTCACTTGTTCATTTACTCGTTCATACCCTCACGCACTAATTCACCTATAACTCATTGATTTATTCACTTGTTCATTCACTCATTTACTCTCCCATCCATTCACTCACGCACTAATTTACTCACTCACTCACTGATTCATTCACTCATTAACACTTCCACTCACTCATTCATTCACTCAATTAGTCATTCACATATTCATTCACTCACTGATTTGTTTATTTTGATCAGAAAGCTAATAAAAAAAGACCTCTTGTTTTAAAAGGACTCGGGTGATTATTTTGTCAATGGCAAAAACAATAGCTCTTTGGTTGGTTCATAATTATATGTATAAGCCTAAACTATAACAATATAGTTATAAATATATTTGATTCACTGAAAATTTCAAGCAAAATCTTGGGTACATGAGTAAAATTTCATTGGCGATGAAAGTCGCCGTAATTCCAAACAAACTTTCGCCAATAATTCTCAATCGAATTACATTAGTTCAATCTTCCCTTGCCTGCATGTTTATGGCGAGGCAAAAAATGTTGATGAAATTTGTACATAATGCTAAATTTTGTTCTTAAAGATATTATAGTAAGTTCTTTAACAAGAAAATATTATTATTTTAATACGAGCGGGCATCGTAAAGTTTAAATTATTGCCGAGATATAACCAAAATATCTGGATAAAATTTATTCAGCAATCTCTTAAATTAGCTTTATTTACATAATGTTGCAAATTACAGCTATTCATGTTGATTTGTTTGGTTTCTGGAAGCCATAGATTGAAGTAACCCTCAATATAGAAAAGATTGAGTTCAACCTATTGAGTTCTTCAATGATGATATTCTGAAGGTTAAGAAATGTTAAAAGAAGTGTTTAACTCTGGTTTTTTTTTTTTAAAAAAAATTACTTAAAATTTAGTTTTTATGTCGATTATATTTAACAAGAATTAAAAATTTACAATACCCCGTTATAAAAATTAAAAACTTACAATATTGCGGGTTACTTCAATTTATGGCTTTCTGAAAACCGAACAAATTAACATTAATAGCTGTAATTTACATCATTACGTACATTAACTAAAATCAACTAATATGCAAAATGAATTGTATCTAAATGTTTCAGTTATTTTCTAGTAATAATTAAAACTTTACAGTACCATCTCGTTTATAATGCAATGGAACATTAAATTGTGTTACGATGTTTTTATGTCTGATACAGCTAAAAATTACTGTAATGTATTACGCTGAAAAGAAATTTCAATGTAATTAGTAGTTCACAGAATTCTGGCGTATTATTTTTATAGCGAAATAAAAACACCCAAAAGGAAAAAAATAATAGAGAAAGAGCATGATAATATTAAATAATAGATAAAGAAACTACTTTGAAACAAAAGCTTTGCATAATTTGCATAATTTGCATAATAAGATATAATCAAAAAAGGAAAAAAAAAGGAAAAATTATTTAAATGTAAAACTTCTCAAACCATTTTCATCCTATACACATAACCAAGCTTTAAATGCTATACAAAGTTTTCTGAATATTTTCTTACATTTTCCTGTAATATATAAATAAAAAAAAAAACCTTAACATAAAGCATACAGGAAATTTTAAAAACAAATATAAAAAACATTTATATTAAATTCTTTCTTTTTAAAAAAAATTCAGCCTTTAATAAACAAAATTTATCAAATAACACGGGGGCGTATATTTGAAAACACATATCACGTAAGAAAAAAGAATTACTCATACAATGTACTGAAGAATCTCGGAGGAAATACAAAATTTATTATAGCAATTTCCTCCAGAAATGGTTTCTTGTTTCTAGCACTTGAGTTAGGTTTTCAAATAAAGTTTACCACTTTTCTTTATACATCAATCGGACGCGTGTTTTAAATTATATATGGTGCAGACATATAAGAAAACTTGTACCTTGCTTTCTTGTTTGTTGTTGATAAATAAGTTTCCATTTCAGTCCCTCACTTTCATTTCGAAATATGCGGTTCGTTGAACGCGAAATTTAATTTAAAGTAAAAATTATCACATTTTGTGAAATATTACAAAATTGTAGTTTTGTAGAAACAGGAAACATTGTAGAAATTGTATGATGAATGTATTAAATTAAGAAGCAGTACATTTAACTCATGAATAAATGGAAACTAGTTTTAACCTCGCATTTGTTTTACTATAAGCCTCCGCATTTGAGTTGTACTATGAACGACTGGTGATTGTATATTAACATCGCACTGAAAAGCATTATGAGGGCTATAGGCAGAATGTCCTAGGGAGTTGAGCTTACCCAAATGGTTTAGAGCTAAAACCTGGTCTTCCGGGAAACAACCACCTTCGCATTCAGATATTTTAGAAGATATTTTTTTAAAACTGAAATGACCTGAATTTACAGAAATCTTATTTTGTTTATATTTTCGTAATTTTTAATCTGTAGTCTGTCCATTTTTTTAGGTAATTTATTCTATTTTGTTTTTCAATTCATTATTTTTTTGTATCTGTGTTACACGCATAAGATATTATAAAAATTTCCCTCGATTACACCGTTGATTATTTGCAAATGAAAATCACTACGACTAAATTTCATCTCCCATTCTTCGTAGCAGGCAGTTATCTCAGGTACAGAGCACTTTTTTTTTAATGTAAACATAAAAATAGCGACTGCTTGTTTTCTTTTTAATTCACCTTGTTTAAAATTGTATTTGTGTCATATTTTGTTAATTTCTCATTTGCTGGTAAATGCATATTATCAAAATAAAATATCTGCAATACAATAATTTAATTGTAATTAATAAAAATTAATTGATTAAAACTAACTATTTAAGGAATTCAATTTTACGCCAAGTTTCTCGCCAAATGGTCGCCAAATCCAGCTTCTTATCGTTTGCTTTTATTTTAATTACATGTAGCTTAATTGATTAACATAACACTAAATAGAGCAAAAAATTTTGCACGTATTTATTTTATGTGATAAATTTAATAAATGTGCAATATTAAAATAAATTATTAAAACTAGTTATTGAATAAATTCGACTCAACGTTCCCTTACGCTCTTAAAATTTAAGAGAAAAAATTATGTTACGCAAAGTGTGAGGTTTGAAGGAAAACCCAAGTTCAAAAAATTTGTTTTTTACCAGTGTTATTTTTTAAGTTATGAATCACGTTCGTTTATGTAGTGTCACATTTTTAATATAATTCATTGCGTATGTAAACTGCTTGAGAAAAGGTTTGTTATATAACAGGTCAAATGAAAAGTCCCCAGCCTACCATAGTAAAACACATTTTTTTGGCAAAATTAGGTTTTTTTATTCAACATAATTCCCTTTAAGGGTGATACACTGATTATAGCTACCCTCTAACTTTTCGATACCATTTTTGTAGTACGATTTGTCCTTTGCTTCAAAATAGGCCTCAGTTTCGGCGATCACCTCTTCATTCAATGAAAATTTCTTCCCAGCGAGCATTCTTTTGAGATCTGAGAACAGGAAATAGTTGCTGGGGGCCAGATCTGGAGGTGGATGAGGAAGCAATTCGAAGCCCAATTCATGGATTTTTGCCATCGTTTTCGCTGACTTGTGACACGGTGCATTGTCTTGGTGAAGCAGCACTTTCTGTTTCTTCAAATGCGGCCGTTTTTTGACGATTTCGTCCTTCAAACGGTCCAATAACGCTATGTAATAGTCGCTGTTGATGGTCCTTCCGTTTTCAAAGTAGTAAATGAAAATTATTCCATGCGCATCCCAAAATACAGACGCCATAACCTTGCCAGCCGACTGTTGCGTTTTCCCACGCTTTGGAGTGGGTTCATCGTGTGCAGTCCACTCGGATAACTGTCGATTGGATTTCGGAGTGAAATGATGGAGCCATGTTTCATCCATTGTCACATATCGACGCAAAAACTCGAGTTTATTACGCTTGATCATCTTCAAACACTGCTCCGAATCATCAACTCGTCGCTGTTTTGGGTCAAAAGTGAGCTCGCGCAGCACCCATTTTGCACAGAGCTTTCTCATACCCAAATATTCGTGAATGATATGATGTACACGTTCAGTTGATATCTTTAGAGTGTCTGCTAATTCATTCAATTTCAATTTACGGTCATTCAAAAGCATTTTGTGGATTTTCTTAATGTTTTCGTCGGTAACAACCTCTTTTGGGCGTCCACTGCGTTCACCGTCTTTGGTGCTCATTTCACCACGTCTAAACTTAGCATACCAATCCTTGATGGTTGATTTTCCTGGGGCAGTGTCCGGAAACTCGGCATCAAGCCAAGTTTTTGCTTCAACTGTATTTTTTCCCTTTAAAAAGCAATATTTTATCAACACGCGAAATTCCTTTTCATCCATTTTTTTCACAATAATAAAAGTTGCTTCACTCAAAAGGCTATAATTCACAAACTAATGATCCGACAGCTGTCAAATTTATACACGTATCTTTTCAGGGTTAGGGCTAACTAAACAACATGTGGATTTAATTCTATTAGCGCCATCTATGTGTCAGGCTGGGGACTTTTCAATTTACCTGTTATTATAACGTAGAGAGTGGCAGAAACAGTTAGGATATAGAGATAATATTTTCAAAAAAAATAAATCATCTCTCAATTCTACAATACTTCATTGGAACTTATATTATTCCATCTCGCAGAATCGTTCATATCTGGCGCATTTTGTCTCTCAATGTGAGGTTGATGCAATGGAAGGTGGAGCCCTTGTTTATATTCCCTGTGACGAAATCATCTGTTTTTAGAGCTGTCGTTTCTAATATCTATATTTCTTTTTTCTTTTTCTTTATCACTTTCTTCCATGTAGAAGGTCTTATTTATTTTGAAAACATAGTCCATGAACTGAATAATTTAGACAACTATTTTACATAAAACATATTTCTTAACTAACCGTTCCAAATTACACGCCTCAAATTTCCTGTTTATTTCTATAAATCATATTAATGATTCGAATATGAAATAAGTACTTACATTCCGTGATTGCATGTTCTAACGTAATTTATTACATTTATAGCCATTTTTATTGTTGCATATGTTATGTTTAGAATTTATTAGATAACCGGTTCTCTCTCTCTCTGAATTTTAAGAAATTTAATTACTTTTAGCCTATTTAATTTATCAATGGAAAAAGGCTTTCAATTATCTTTTATTTGTCGTTTTCTTTCTTTTTATACTATTAATCAGTTTATGATGATTTGATATCTGAATTTTAAATTTTAACACGACATAGTTACCTTACAAATCCTTAAAATAGTGCCTCCATAGTGCATGCAAGATGTGGATATTAAATATTAAATAACAAGAGTGACGATATAAAATAATTTATTTTGATTTCATACATATTTATCACCTTTAATGCATACCCCACCTCTATCTCTACAATGTTCTATGAGAATTTTCAATTGATTGAAATTGGGCTGGAAGTCTTCTTCTGTCTTTCTTTTTCACAACTTCAACGGACTCAAATCTTGCTCTTTTTAATGCAGATATAACCTTAAAAAACAGATTGAAGTCACATGGCTCAACATCCGGCGAATAAGGGGGATGGTCTAACATTGGGATGCTGTACTTGGCTAGAAACATCTTGACAGACAATGAGGAATGAGGCTGGGCATTGTCTTGGAAGCAAAATTTGCATTTCGGATTCTTTGTCAATTCCTAATTTTAATATTTTTTGAGAATATATACGATATTTTATGAAAACAATTCGAACAAAATACATTTTTTAACGCGAGTTAACATGTAGTTTTGAGAAAGTGACGAAAACCAAAATGCATGGGTATAAAATAAAGGATACATGGTGTTGAGTTCAAAATAGTAACACTATAATACATTATGATTATAATAAATAAATAAATTTAGTTCGTATTTAAGGTATTTACTTATAAATAAATTGCCAAGATATATTACAAGCTTAATATTTTATTGCCAAAATATAGATACAAGTTTAATATTTTATCGTCTGTTTTTATTTTCATATCTGAACAGAACATTATTGTCTACCTGAATAATTTAATTGTTTGTTCTTTTATTTTAATAATACTTTTAATAATTGATTTTTATGGCATAATTTTCTGTTTTTGTCCTTTTTGTTGTTACATTGGCAACAGTTATGTACTTTAGAATGTTTTGCTCAAGAAAATTAAATTACATTAGAAATTTGATGGAGGTGCGTTTTTTGATACTATAATTGCTTCTGTGGAGCCTGAGTCTCAAGAGTACGCTTACTTTACACCAGTTAATATTCATTTCGAGTAATTCTACTTTCTCGAGAACTTAACAGAAAAAAAAAAGGAAGGCGTTAATACATGTTAAAATGAAATTAGGATATCTAATTTCATATTTTTGTTAGAATGAAGCGAAAAACGCAGATATTCTTGACACTCATTCTTGATAAATAGTATCAAAATAATAATGAAAGCAAATTTATCTGGTTTTATTAATTTTGTCTATATTAATTTTTTTATTAGAATTTTATTCCTTTTATTGTTATATACTATAAAAAGAACTAATAATGTATTCATCCCAACAATATATTTTTCTTAGGAGGTCTAAGATGGCTCCCACAGAAATCGACAATTTGTATTTCGTTTTGTTATGTATCCCGATAAATGGGAATCTATTAAACTTAGTATTGAAAATAACCTTCATCACTTACTTGTACGTCGTTATTGCAAACTGCTTCATGTGTATATATCTTGTAACATGGAATATACATGATACTTTCCTCTATTTAATATTAGTGTTTTCTTTCTGATTTTATATTTAAGGTCCTAGCTTCTTCACAGTCAAGTGGAACGAGATAATTTAATTGAGTTTTATAAAAGACACAGATAATTGAAATGAAGATTTTTATGGTTATTCAAAATAAAGAAGAGCGTTTGTGTGAGGTGCTCAGAAGTATTCTGGTGTATGTAGCTGATTAAGTGAGATTGGAACTTCGGGGCGATTGCAGTAGGTATTCCGGTAAGAGTTTTCGTTGATAGCTTACAGAAATTTTTTTTTCTCGCGAATAAAGAAAGTAAGCTATTGCAGAACAAATCCCTAAAAAAAGGAGGGTGGTTAATAACACAGTTGACATAGTTTACTATTTTATTTACTTGGCTTGTGCTTAAGTTGTTGTTTGGATCTTATAATTAGGATAAGATCAAAGACGATAATCTTACAAATGAACTAAATACTTCCATGGTAATGTCTTTGGAAAAACTGAAACATAAAATAGGGTTCTTAGCTTATTTTTAACAAATAAAGAAAGCAAGAATATTTAATTCACTTCATCTGATATTACTATTAACTTTCATAAATGCTCATGGGGGGAAAAAAATATGAAAAAATGATGCATTTTTTACTTATAAAAAATAATACTTTATATTTAATCTATCAATGTGCTTTATATATATTACAACTCTGTATAAAACAATTACAAAAGAACGATTAATTATATGTATCTTTATAATTACTATATCTATATAATTACTATATCTATATAATTATTATATGTATCTATATTATTAATATGTATCTATATAATTACTTTTCTTATATTAAACTCTAACTTCCATAGTAATTTAATCTATAAAGTTATTTACATTTAAATCTATTAAAGCGATTCTATTTTTACATAAAAAGCCTAACAGGCATAACAAAAAAAATTAAAGCAACTCTTTTCGAAATAAAATTATTCTGATAATATATATCGTTAACATTTTATGCAATTTCACTGCATTATTCCAGAATTTTTTTTTATTTAAATTGTTAATCACGTCATCAGTTTTGCTGAAAAATTCATTAGATTCCTTGTTCTCAAATATTTATGTTCATTAAATACACGAAATTCAATTCCAATAACAGATCCAATAATATGGATAAAACATGTGTGGAATTTTAGATAAATTATAGTTTCCAAATCACGACATTTACTGATTAACTGAAATTGTTTCGAATAAGCTAAAAACCGGATTAAGAGCATGCAAAAAATGAAATTGATTAAAATACATTAAAAGCAAAAATGAGCTCGAAAATTTCGTGAAACTCTGAACGAGACATTAACAATTTGCTACAATGGCAAAAAAATATATTAAACACTGTTACAGATATCCCAATTTATGGAGAAAAAGAATAACTTTCTACATATTTTAAGCGAACCGAAGTCATGATTTATCTTACAAGATTTAAAAACAAAATCCCAGACTCAAGATTTGGATCTTATCCAATTTAATCAAGGAAACACGCAAATCTAATGCCCTTAAATCATAACAAAAGAAAAATAACAGCATCCTTTTCGAAATGAAATAAAGCTCATTATAAAGATCTCATGCAAATTTTCTGGGAACTTCACAGACATTTCTCCTTCTTCGTTTTCACAATGAAATTATGAAATTTACTGCACAACTCGTCACTAAACTAACCTACTGCCACGTCAGTGTAGAAAGTTCATTGAAAATTTTAAAGCATTGGCATTAATAAAATTTTGAAAAGTTTTATATATATATATATATATATATATATATACTAGCTGATACCCGCCCGCTTCGCTGGACAAACGGTAATATAATATTTTGGAACCTATACGTAAGATATCAGGAAAAGTTTCAATTTTTAAAACTTTAATAATAATCTAAATTTAAAATTTTAAGAAATCGATTGTCTATAATAATGGTTATCCTAGACTTTCAAATATATAAGAAAAATAAAAAAAATTTAGTAAAAAGTCCCCCAATGTATATATAATATGGATAAAATTCATTCCACCGTATACATGTTACACCTAGTATTGCCAAAGATGCAACCTTTTGGCAGCAGATTCATCATGTGCTTCAGTTTCAAATGAAATACTCTCGCAATGACATCGTGTCTATTATAAGATTTTTGTCCTTGCCTCAAGACATCTTTGATTTCTGACCATTTATGATTGCAAGGGATTTCAATCCTTCAAAAAAAAGTCGTGCAAGTCGGGACGTCCAAAATGTCTTACTTATGTCATAGCGTCTTGAGTTCGTTCATGCATGTAGCAAGGTCCTCCAGTAAACGAAGATTGTCTTGCGTGTGTGCTACTTGGTAAAAAGTCGCCGTTATAGTATTTTTCAAAATCCCGCTAAGTTTTGGAGCTAAACTACATTCCAAATTCATTCCAAATTCAGAAACTGAATTTATTCCAAACTCATTTATTTCTATCGCTAAATATGTACGTTTCCTATTTCCGACATGTACGAAATTTCACTTAAGAAGCCCCTTCGCCAAAATCTTGCCAATCCTCCATCAGCGCTTCGATATAAAATTATTTGGAATTTTTCCATTTCGCACGCGCAAATCTCACCCAGTAAACTTAAATTGGTGACAATACACAGTATACATAGAATATATATATATATATATATATATATATATATATATATATATATATAACTATATATAATCCGTTTGACGTCGGGCATATAATTTTTGGCGATTAAGTCGGCAAAAATAACATAACCGTTGGATAAGAGTAGATTAATGGATAAAAATTACATTTTGGATAAGACTTCCGTAAAATCCGTTCTTAGTGAGCATCTACATCGCAAAATGAGTAACTATGCTAAATTTCAAGTCAATTGGTTGTGTCTTTGAGATCTAATGATAAGTCAATCAGTGGTATTTCGCTTATATATATATATATATAGATTAATAAATGTATTTTTATAGCATTGGTATGGTCAAAATGGTTTTAGAACTGTACAACAGAGTACATTTAATGTATTTTTCATATTATGCACAGGAATTACGCGCACACAGATTTAATTTTTGGTGTTTAATATACAATTTTGTAGCCCATCTGAATAAAAATAATGTTGAAAAACATTAACAGGAAACGGAAAATGTCCAGGAAAAAATTTATACAAAAAAGTCCATAATACCACATAGGAATTCATATCCGATTTAAAGAAATATATAGAAATAAAACTAGAATAATTTTTGATTTTTTTTTAAAAAAAGCTTCAGATCACAATGTTTCAAAATAAAGATCAGTATCAAATGGATCGTTTCCCTATATTTAAACGAACCGAACTTACATCTTGATTTATTGCGCGAGACTCAAAAACAAAATCTCGAGACTTGAGATTTGAATCTTATCCAATTTAATCAGCGAAACACGCGAATCTAATGCTCTTTAAATCATAACAAAGAAAAATAATAGCATCCTCTCTGAAATGAAATAAAGCTCATTATAAAGATTTCATGCAAATTTTCCGAGAATTCCACAGCTTTAGCCCAGTGTTTCCCTGAAGACTGCCCCAAGCAAACTATTTCCGGAATACCATTTTCCCGGTTTTCCCGTTCCTGGAAAAAGGAATAAACTTCTTCCCCTCTCACACACAGAAGCAGCTGAATCCTGATTTTGTTTCCTTCATTGAGATCATTTTCGCTAGGAGTGGCTTATCTCTAAGAGGTTTCTTCTATTTCTTTTATTTTCTTTACTTCTTTTGGTTCTTCCATTACCGCTTTTTTTTTACTTGGGAGAAGGCCTGAGGTTTCTGGGATCTTTTAGTGGATTGAAAATTTTTAAAATAACGCATAATGGAAGTTTTTTTTTTTTTTTATTTGTACTAAATTAAATTTTGTTTCTTGTTACTCTTGATTTTGGTAAATATCAAATTGCGAAACGAATTTTCTTGGAATTTTTTATTAATGAAGAGTTTCAAGGAATAGAATTACACACAAAAAAAATACTTATTTGATAATAAATTGTTCAGGTCAATTCTGTGCTTGGATTTAAACTAGTTTTTAATAAATCTGTTATTTTTATACAGCTAATTTAGTATATAACAAGGTAATATACAATAAAATAAAATAATATAAAAAAAGGCAAGCAAATCTTTAAAAGCTTCGAAATTTAGAAGCATATTTCTATCAATTCGTTATTTGATTTCGTTATTATTAGAGCTTCTATATCAATGACATAATATTTTTGTTGAAATATTTCAGACTTTTAAACTTGTTAAAAAGCTAATAACCAGCAAAATAAATGCAAGTGAATGAAAATTCTTAAATTCATGATTTAATTTCTTTAAAGTCCAACGTTATTATCTACATTACTCGCTTTTCGATTTCCACGACACATTATTTTCAGTTGAAATAATTCAGACTTCTAAACTTGTTCAGAAGCTAATATCCAACAAAATAAACGCAAGTGAAAAAGTTCTTACCTTTATTATCTTTTTTTTCCAATTATTAATTTGATTTCATTATAGTAAGAATCGTCATTATTAGAACTTCTATTTCAATGTCATATTATTTTCGTTTGAAATACTTCAGACTTTTAGACTTCTTAAGATCCAGCAAAATAAACGCAAGCAAACTCAAAATTCTTTGAAATCTATGAAATGTACCACCTTTTTTTTTCTTTCCAATTCGTTATTTGATTTCATTCAAATCCATCGTTATCACCTACATT
>BMAW01000839.1:0-10884 GCA_019974015.1 Nephila pilipes | reverse complement strand
CAATTAATCGATATCGCTTGATATAATTCTCGATTTGTGACATTTGACTAACCAAGTTTTTGAATATACATTTCAGAATACTGAAATTAAATCCAATTATTGTATAAATGAATTAATAATATTAGAAGCAAAATTTAAAAATGTAATTATTTAATACTGAAGAATGCAATACAGACACAAGTAGAAGATGAAAGGATTAAATTGTGTTTGCATAAAGAGCTAATTAATAACAGTAAAATTAATTTAAGGGCTAGTTAAAATTTCACAACTAATAAATGCGAACATGAAATTATTCTACTGTGAATAAACGAAATAAGTATTCGAAAAGGAGTGGGTGAGTTCAAGACACTTGACCAACTGCCCTTTTATAAATCCTTTTCAAAGTTTACATTATTTTAATTGGTCTAAAAAATCGAAACGCGTGTTTCTGTGCCCTCTACTCACCTACGAGATATTATCAAACTCAGTAGTTTGATTAAATATAACAGTGGTCTTCAAACATTTTCAACTCACAAAATCCTTAGATCTATAAAGTGTTTTTTTTTTTTTTGGGGGGGGGGGACCCCACCCTACTCTTAAAAATATATATTTTTTAAAACAATGTTAAAAATAGACCAATGCGTCATAGGTACCTTATTTAAATTTTTTTTAAAAGTATTGTATATATATATATTACTAAAAATTTTTTACTTACAATTAATGTAATCTACTTATTAATTGCAATAACTAGTGCTCCAGATGTTATTTATCCTTATATTATATTTAATGACTGGGGTGTGCTTGTATTTTTTTAAACACAAGATGTCGAAATCTAGCTGTATTGATATTTTGGTGGAGGACGTTTTCTCCGTGGCATCGGGGGATGTTAATAAGACATTTTAACTTCTGGCGTTGTCATTGAAGAGCGTCGCTGCATACTCCCCCTCCAGTATCATCGTGATGATACGAAGAAAAATATTGATATTTTGTGCAGAAGGTTGCTTTTTTTGATTTTTTAGCCTTTACTGCAATTGATGTACATCCCTTCCCTGTTGAATTGAGTTTTGCTTGGGACAGTTTCCATTTTGAGTCATCGGCTGTCGCTTATTGAGTAGCGGGTCTCGTCGGCACGTGCGCCAGAGCCGGAACATCACGTGAGTCGTGATTTATTTGCGGTTGTTTTAATTATTCACACAGAGGCAAATATTTTGCGTCGGGAGTATATGCAATCAGTAATCATAGGCTGTGTTTAAGTCCTGAGTCACCACTTCTGCGGCTAGTGTTTTCTTTTCAGCTAAAATCTTTTTTATTTATTTTCTGTATCGTCAAACCCCAAATAGTATCTGGAGTGAGGGAGACTAGAACAGTATTAAATATTCAATCAAATATATTTTTATACATTCCTTTTTGGTGCGATTTTCCGAGGCATTGGGGGATGTTCTTCTGCCCCCCGCCTCGTGGAGGGGGAGAGAGTTATTTTGATCTTGAGTGCCGCTGCTGTTTCGAACCCTGGTCCATTGGATCCGAAGAAAGTTGATCGGTCACTTTTTGTCATGCCTTTATCAAGTAGACTAAAGTGGTTGCCCTATTCGGGCTAGTTAATAAGACATTTTAACTTCTGGCATTATCGTTGAAGAGAGTCGCTGTTATATTATCAGCAAACGTATTTCATATTCTGCATTTAATTTGTTTCCATGTTTTGCTTTTGTTACCACATACTTTAAAAGAGATTTATCATGAAGCACACAACAGTAGTACGAATTTATATTATCGCGGTCACGCAAACTCCTCAGCGAACGTGAATCTATATTGTATATTCATTGACTAAACAACTGAGAATGCGGAGCTACTTTAGCACATACGTCACTGTCTGGTCAACTATTGCCAGTGTTTTATAATTTTTTTCCTTCAAATTTTTATTTTGGCTTGCGGAATCCTGGGGCTTAATGAAACACCGTTTGAAAATCACTTAGATAGAAAAAAAAGCTTTTTAACTTCTTAAAACGGTAATGTAAACAGAAAAAAAATATTTAAATTAAAAAATTTTTATTTCTAGTTTAGTTAATTATAAATTCTTTTCAGCTAAAACCTTTTTTATTTATTTTCTGTATCGTCAAACCCCAAATAGTATCTGGAGTGAGGGAGACTAGAACAGTATTAAATATACAATCAAATATATTTTTATACATTCCTTTTTGGTGCGATTTTCTTATGCGGCGTTTAAAAAAAAGGTGAATTTCTTAGAATCGATATCAGGGAAAGAAAGAAGGCCTTTATTTTGCAATCGATTCTAAATATGAAAGAACCTTAAAATTCCAGAATTAGCTTCAATCTTGCATGTTTGGTTACCGCAATGTACACAATTAGTTAAGCCAATACATTGTCTCACCAAAAATGTCAACTCTAAACAAGTGTGAGGTAGTATCTTCAAGGGACGAAAAAGATTTTGTCTTTATTGATTAAAAATCTTAATTTGATTACTTGATTTTATTAATTGTAAAAGATTTTGTAAAGATAGTCGTCTGCAAGAAAGTCTTGACTACTTAGAAAAAAATTTATAAGTACATTTTGGAATTTTCGTAATTGTAATATTTAATGTATAAGCGATTAAAACATTTAAAAATGTACCCGTGAGTAAATTAATGTTTGCCTTGTTTGGAAAACTAATTTCTAACAACATCGTGAGTTTTTCAGTTATTTTCTATTTGGGACTTTTTTCATGTGGTCCCACACACATTCTTTAAAAGTATTATAAATAATATATTTTTTGTTACTTACAAAATTTCAGAATAATTTTATGTGTTTTCTCTTAATATTTAATAGTTTGCTAGATCTTCTGATTCCAGAGAAACTAATTTGAAATCGATGAGAAATACCAAACTGCAGTTATTATTTATCTTTATTATTATTTTATCTTAATTATAATTTGAAATGCATTTTCAACTTTAACAAATAACATTTGAAAGCGCTAAAGTACGTTACTATTAGTAATAAGTTGAAATATAATATATTTTGAATAAAATTAAAGGAATATTCTTTGGATTAATAGATTTAGGCACCAATTTCTTCTGGATTTTCTTCTTCTGATTAAGTTAATTGCAAAAATCAAAATTTATGGATGCAAGTTCATCAATTAATAAAAAAATAAAATAATTGATTAACAAAACTCTCTAAATTAATTAAGCATAACAAAGATATGAATTTAATTATTATTTTTTGTTTTAGAGATATATGAAGGCACTATAAATTAAAAGAAGAGTTGGTTGTTTTTCCGTAAGAAATGTACACGTGAGAAAGATTTAAAAAAAAAACAACCTCAGCGTGTTTTTTAAATACAGGTATTTTTACCACGTTTTTTTTTGTTGTTGTTGTGGTTGCAATGTATGTATTTAGACACATAAAGTTGTTTAAATGTTTCCCAAATTTATCGAATGCATCATTAACTTCTTTCTTTATCATCAATCAAGTATCTCTATTTTTAGTGTGACACGCAATTTAAAATCACTACTGAGAATATTATTGATTATCTTCTCAGATAGATATTTAAAATATATAATGTATTACATTTCTTTGAAGGTTCTAAAAAGAATCATTCTTGTCATCAATTCATACAGTTAAGTAATTTTAAATAGAGAACAGTGCTTGAGGAATCACTTTGGCAAAGTTCGTTTCCACGTGGTGAATAAGTCTCGTGTGATGCCTCTAAAAAGGAATGGTATGTTCCAGATTGATTCCGGTTGACGCCAACTGATCTGTTAATATAACCCCTTAACCAATTTTTCCTTCAGCTATTTAACTATTCATAACTTACTATTCTTAAACTAACTGCCTGCCACGTTTAAAAGTCAAGCAGAATTCATTGTGTCAGGTAAACGTGCAAGGTGGTAAATTTCATAATCTCTTTATCTACAAAGAATAGAACCACTAGTTGTGGAACTCAATTGGAAACTTGGTAAACGTCCAGAATCGGGACGAAGGAGAGGATGGAAATTGCTATGAACTATAAATATTACGTGGAGGCCTGGGTTGTTTGCTTTTGCTGTCATATAGGAAGCTGACAGAAAAAGACTCAAAAACCGACTGACCTTTATTTTAAAGCTGATTAACATTAAGTAAATGCGGTAAATATGGAGTACGATGTTCTTGGAGAGTTGAAAATGAAAAGTATTGGTAATTAATATGATGTTATTAATGATTTTGTTTAAAGATTTTTTTTTCAAATAATGCTTTTCATAATTAAATTTAATAAAAGAAGTAAGTGCTTATCAGAACGAAAATTGACGCATACATTTTTTAAAAAAATAATGTAAATGACGATACTGATATTAGTGGAATTGTTATGATCGTAAAAATTTTTCGAGATCATTAAATATCTTTGAATGTACGAAATATATATAAAAATGAATACAAGTTTTATTGGTGAATAATTGATAAAAAGATAATGTTTTGAATATAAGACAATTAATTTTGTCTTATATACAAAAAAAATTTGCAAAATTTGTTAATAGAGGTATGTCTACAAATTTAAAATGAGTTTTGCGATGTTTTTTTTTTTTTTTTTGTTAATATCGTGTATTTGTTATTATCCACTTATTTCTAGTTAAATATTCTTATTTAATACATCCGATTAAAATATTAACGAACAAGCAAATTTTATTTTTTTTTTCATTTCCTATTAAGTTTACTTCACTTGTGTGGCATAAACATGTGGAAAATTTTCGGTCAATGACCTAATAGAAAAAAATCTATATATGTGTGTGTTTTATTTCATATTCTACGAAACATAAATTCTCATTTATTTAAAATACAAACTATTGATTTATGTGGGGGATAAATGAAATATAGTTTACTGCCATTTCACTTGCTTCATCGTTATGAACTTTCATCTCATCACATCTTTCTTAAAACTAATATATAGTCTCATATAAACTATACGCATAACTAATAGCTTAGCCGTTAATAGTTAGGATTGGAATTTTCCCTATTGAGATGTTTATTTTCAATATCAACACTAGTAATAGTGAAATTCTTATTGTAATGAGTAAAAATCAAATAATAAAAATTTTAGTCTGCGAATGTCATTTTTTTTCTGTAATGCATTTTTAATAGCTAAATATAAAAATTATAAAAATATTTTGAATAAAATTGGTAAAAGTTGATGTTATATATAACCATAGCATTGAGTATTATATATTGAGAAAACTTATTCGAAAATTTACTTATAAAATTATTTTAGTTCATGTGTCATAATTCATTGTTAATTAGTGATTCGTGATTTTCATTAGCAGAAAACATGTATGAATAAAATTCTTTTCATATAACTTTTTGTATTTTACTTTCTTATTACAAAAAAAGTGATCTGCACATACTTTATGACCCCTAAAATTAGGTTTTACTCATTTGTATTGTGATTTTATTGGACTAAGAAACTAATAATTCATAGAATGTCTGAAACTTTAATTCATGTTCATTTTTCGTTAAAAAAAAAAAAAAAAAAAAGAATGCAAGATACAGTAGTACCTCTTAAGAAGGGACACCCACCGGACTAGAAAATTTGTCCCTTAATAAGAGATAAATACATATACTATTCAAAGGGACCGGAACCAACAGAATTGTGACTTAAATAGAGGTACTACTGTACCTTCACATAACGTCATCGTGAACAAAAAGTAATGAATCACTCATGCAGTAAAGGTGATTTGCTCTAAGACCTACCGAAGGATCTTCTAATTGATTTGAAGGCACATGTTCGCAAAACGAAGAAAAGAGACGGTCGCATTTCGAGCTAGACAGATGCTGCCACAGACATGCTGTAAGGACGAAAATACTACCTGCCTGAAAAACTGGGCTTCAGCCAAATACCATAAGAAACGACTTCTATTTCCCTTTTCTTTAGCGTGAAATACCATAAATTTTAAAATAAATAAACTCTTTTAAGAAAGGAATTGGTGGAAGAGGGGAGGCTTCTAAATTTAGGTTTTATTGACATTTTCATTCAGTTAGTTCAACCGTTACAGAAACATAAAACATACAGCAACCTCGGTTAGATGCCTTTTTTTAAAGAAAAAGTCAACTACAGGTGTAAAAGAAGTGTTTTCTTCAAGTGAATGACCTGCGATTTTTGTAAACATGGTATCAATGTTTCATTGTTGATGAAGCTTTCGTAAATACAAATGGGGCAGTCTTTTTGTCAATAAGAAACTGGAGATGTGTATGCTTTATAAAAATAGTTAAAACGGTTCTTAATACATTTTGCATATACACTGTGAAAAAAACCCTTGCTAAATCTGAGTAACAATTTGTAATTTGGCAAGACAAGTAATCGCGTTATAACTTTACAGATATAGGTTTTTTTTATTAAATTAACATTAAGTATTCACACATTTTGATAGACATAATCTCTAAAGAAAACCGAAAATGCATAATTAAATTAGACAATAAGTAATTATATGCATATAATAGAAAAAAATTACCATTTCCATGCAAAATTTATATGAAAAAATTACATATAAAAGTATAAAATTTTTAAAACCTAAATAATGCTCAATCTTGTGTGTTGTGATATATTCCATTTGGTCTATTCCTAGTCTCCAAGATCAAAAATTAAGAAATTATAAACGAGATGAGATGACGTAATTATATGAGAGTCATACAATTTGAGAGATGTAATTATATTTTCTCTGTTAAATTTCATTCAATTTGCGCAGGGCAGACAGGTTTTCCGCCTATCTAAAGTAAGATCTGTCAAAAGTAAGATTTCTAGTATGCCCACTTGCAAATCTTCCTCCCATTGACACGGTGTGGAAGCTAGTAGAGGGGATGCCTGCTCAGGTGTCATCTTCGTCATTTGAACAATGTTCAAAATTACGAGGTCCGTTGCTAATATCCTTTGTGTTGCTTCTTGCGCGAGCTTTAATAAAATCAAACCAAACCAAACCTAACCTGCAAGTCTACAAATGTGATGGTTTGGACAACTCTATCTTCCTTAATAGTAAGGATACCACTTGTACCGTGCTTGGTATGCCACTAGTGAGTCAGAGGGGCCATTTGTCATTGCTGGTTTAATATTTTTATTTTTATTAGGTTTCAAGGAAGGCAGGAGAAGTATTTGGACCTGTTTTAGAATACCATCTCCTTCCTTGACCAAATTATCAGCGATTTCTAAGCCAAAAAATCCTATATAAGATGGAACTCAGTGGAAGTAGATTTCACTTTGCTGCGAAAGATGTTTGAGAGTTTTAAGAATAGAAGAAGCTGCTGCCGACCTGAGTTCTGTTTCTCAAGTTCCGGAAGACAATAAGGCTATTCGACAAGATCCAAATATCAGTTAACGAAGTTAAGGTTTTAATTGCATTGAATGCTTCTTCGATAGCAATAAGCTTTGATCTGAAAACTGAACAAAAATATAGATTCCGAATCCTGAATTTATTAGAGAGAGTTGACGAGCCTTAGTGAAGATACATCTACCACAGACATAACATTCGTCTTTGCTGCCATTGGTATAAATTTAAATTGTAGAATTAGGAATTTGGTTGATGACTTCAAAGGCAAATTGACTTAGATATGCAGGCAAATCATGATTTATACAAGCTTCCTTATTGAGTTCGGCTTAGAAGTCAGTTTTCAGTAGCCCTTCGTGTGATTTAATGATTGGCTTCAAGGAATGCCTCTCAATGTTTTGATTGAACAAACCCGTCGAACGAATTTGAGAAAAGTGGGCTACATCTTTTCAATCTCTTGTTATTTAACCAGTTTCTAAGATATGCGGGAGTTCGATTTAAGTCACTAAAATTGTAATTTTGAATAACTGTAATAATTAAAAATCAAATTTCATTATATGCATTATCGTCTTAACAAAGCTTTAGAATTAGTTTTCTTTCAGAATAACAGGTTTCTTTAGACTTATGATCTAAGTGAAAGTAGGATTAAACCAAGCACTTTATTTTTCGCTTAGCAGAAGTTGCTACCTATTGGGTTACATATGAAATAGGACTCATCGTCCATCCAAAACATCGTGCTGTTGGTTTCCGTCCAAGAATGACGCTCCCAATCTCCACGTGGTTTTCGAAAAATTGAAAATATTTTGTTTCTAAGGGCACACTTTACATCAAGCTACGTAGCTGCTATTTTATCTTGTATTAAAAATAAGTTACACAATGTTTGATGAAGATATTCTGCTGGTTTTGAATCTTTCACGACGTCTGTAAATTGTTGTCGTTTTGGTTAACGTCTTGTTTAGTGTGACTAATCCTGTGGGGTTAAAACTGAGTATCTGTGGTGGAGAGATAAGTCCAGGGTGGTAAGCCTTCACCGACCCTTGAAACTGACACCTATAGACCTAATAATAGTGGATCGTCATTTTAATTCTCACTAGCAGATATCCAACTTCCTCCCAAAGGTAAAAGGTAGGAAATCAACTGAAATGAGGACTTTATAGAAATTTTAACTCCTTCCCCAACAAATACAAATTACAAAATGGTTACTAAGCCTGAAAAACTATTAACCAAAGAAAAGAAACTCCATCAGAAGAAAAACGTACATGAAGAAAAATGAAAGTCAAGAAATCAGAATTAAGGAAGAACCACTAGGGAAGAAGGAAAGGAAATCTCTTTTTTTGAGGAGGAGACAGAAGACTAGCTGTCTTCAACCGATGATGAAGATGGTGAATATGCATGCATTACGACCAGCTTATGTCCTATACGCTTACAGATCTATGATTATATTACACAATTTGCAAAGTTAGCGCCTGTGGTACCTGGAGTGGATTTAAACCCTGATAGCGAAGATATATTTATTTGTGAATTATGTAATAGACTATATTCTCAAATTGGAAATAAAGAAGTAATTTCTTTACAGAAATTCTCAGTGTTTCCATAAATTGGAAAATCGATTAAAATTAATTAAAAATTATTGTTGTTTGGGTATATTTGCGGATTTCTCCTGGAAAAAACTGATTTCATCCTCCTCTACCTCAAAAGTTTATTTCATCCTCCTCTACCTCAAAAGTTTATTTCATCACTATAAAGTCATAAATTTATTTCATCACTAAGTGATTTTAAGTTAAACTTTAAATTAATTTGTGAGGATTACTGATATGTCTTTATTTTGCTGCATATTTAGTGATAGGATAGAACTATTCGTTAACTATAAGTTATGGCATCCAATCTTACTCCTCCTTTTCCTACATAGAAATTCTGTATTGTCAATCAAATTTAAATTGGACTTGTAGCAAATATTTAGAAGCATCCAATGCATTTTTAAAAAAATAATTTTTCAATAATTTATCATAAGGAATCATTATAATTTTATCACATTCATTTTATCATATCATTATAATTTTATCACATTCACATTGCATCAAAATTCATCTTACAAATCAACGCTGTGCTGTGGCTAAGCATCAAAGTACAAACCTATACGAGTAGTCAGCGAATATCAGTTTCTGTTTTAATCAGAAAGTCGTGATGTCATTCATGAATAAATAATAATTTTGATATATAGCTTTCTCCTTTGGTGAGTGTTTCCCCCTAGTTTTAAAGATTCATAATATTCAACTCCTTTCCCAGATTAACTTTTATAAATAAAATAATATTTTTGTTTGCAGTGTAAAAAATTCTTCAAATTGCATTTTTTCTGATTCCGTAGTAATACTTATAATTTTCAGGTTTTATTTCATGGTTAAGGTGATTAAATGAAAGGTAAAGTATAAATTAAATAAACATATATAAGTAAACGAGTGTTGAAAGAGTGAAAAAGAAATAAAGTAATTGAATGAACAAATGTGCAGATTAACATTCGAAAGGACGAAAGTGAAGAAAAAAATCATTTAAAATAGTTTGAGCTGTTACCTGATTAAGAATAAAAATAAACAAAAGCAAAAAAGAATGATAAAGAAATGAGATCATAAGCAACAAGGAATAGTTAAAAACAACATTATTAAAGAAAATTTATGTATAAATGCAAGATCATAATAAATAAATAGATTGATAAAGATGAATGTTTCCTCAAACAACGTAACGGAAAAAATAAACTAATTATAAGTTAGATTTTCTTTTCACACGTGCACAGTTTTTACAATAGTATTCCATGAATTCCAATTTCAGGTTTTTTTTCTTTGAAACGAATATGATTACATTCTATTACCTTGTTCCTGAAATCAATTGTTCGTGGCAGCTTAATTCAAAATAAATATGTTTTCAAACATAGAGTTTCTACTTGTTACTTATTGGATTTAGCATTTCAGTTCCAGATAGTCTGGAAAACGAATAAAAAATACGACTTTCTTGCATTTTTTTCTGTAATTCAAAAGATTTCAACTATCAACAATACTGAAAAAAGCTATTTTGCTTGCCATTTCAGCGAAGTTAAGTGTGAAGGAAAGTTAAGAGTTTTTGGAGACAAGTAATTTAAATAATCTAAACATGGATTCAATACGCATTCCTCAGTTGAAAAGTCATTTAATACATAAATCTTATGTATAAATTTTAAAGCCTATTTGCTTATTATTCATACGCATCCATGCCGTTGAAAGTGTCATCACAATTCTTAGGATCCTTCACAAATGTGTGGAAAAAGCCGTAAACATATTCTCACCAAAATCTTTTTTCAAATTTATTTTTGACGATATTTTTCGAAAATCTTTCCTTTCGCCATTTTCCGTACTTCCCCAGCAGATGCAACATTTTTTTTTCAAACTTTTCGGGTTAAAAGATACGCATTTTAATGAGTTTTTTAAAATGATTTTAGATGATGAGTTTTAAAATGATGAGTTTTTTTAATTTGATTTTTTATAATCTGTTAAGAAATAATGGAGCATCAGTAGTTTTTATTCCTGATCAAATTTATTTATATTACTAAAAGGTAGAGTTTTATTTGCATGTGGGAGGAGGATGTAGATTAAAAATG
>BMAW01000830.1:0-11646 GCA_019974015.1 Nephila pilipes | reverse complement strand
AAAATCACTGCAATCTGTAAGCAACGCTAATTTTGCACCCACAGAAGGATGGTATAAAAATCTCCTCAAAGTTTTTCTCCCTTTCCGAATTCCATTGAATCTCCCTTTTGTCACGTTTTTTTGCACCGATTAACAGCCGATTCAACGGTGACAAAAAAGATGTAATATCTGGAATGAACCTATGGTAATAATTTACCATACCTAAGAACCGCAGCAAGTCAGATATAGTAACGGGTTTTGAGTAGTGTACAATTGCTGGAACCTTTTCACTATGAGGAATACATCCTTTGTCATCAATTTTATTCCCCAGAAAATCTATTGTGTTTTTACCAAAGTGACATTTTGACTCGTTCAACGCGATACCATAATTTTTATATCGTTTGAAAACTTCTATCAAATGCATTTTGTGCTCGATATGGTTTTCACTAGCAATTAGAATGTCATGCAAGTAATGAAAACAATAATCGAGTCTCTCGATATCTCATTAATGAACCTTTTTAAAAACTGCGCGGCAAAACAAAGACCAAAGTTTAAAAATGGAAATTCGAAAAGTGTAATAATGGTTGTTTTGGGTATATCTGGAGGGGGCACAGGTATTTGGCGATAAGCACGTACCAAATATATATTTGAAAATACTTTCCTTTTAACATAAAGATCCAATCTTGAATGTGAGAATTAAGGTATTTACCGGGTATTGTGATACGATTTAAAGCTATGTAATCTCCCGTTAGTCTTCAATCTGATGATTGGGAACCATATGCAAGGGATTTGACCAATTGCTTTTAGATGGCCTGCAAATACCCCTCTCCATCATATGTTCGAATTCTTGTTTTCCGATTTTGAATCGAGCCGGATTTAACCGCCGAGATTTTGCACAAACGGGGAGCCCTACAATAGGGATGAAATGTGCATTATCGTGTTTAGTTGTATTCTTTGGAGAAACATTTAACTGTGTAATCTCTTTAAACTTACGCAAAAGATACAAATATTCGGAATTCCCGACAATCGTTTTTACTACTGGGACATTACTTAAAGTAGTTTTGCTCCTAGCTTTTAAATCAATTACAGGATCAACCAAACAGCGTTTTATCAAATCAACCAGTAGACCAAAATGTTCTAGAAAGTCCACACCGATAAAAAGCTAGAAAAACTAAGCGACAATGAAGGGCTATTGAAAATTACGTCGAAAATTTAGAACCATTATGTGGGTATAAAAGTAAATCAGTTTTCCCATTACCTTTAGCTTAATACGATTTAGGAAAATAGGAAACATCACTACCTGTGTCAACTAGAAAACGGTATGATTGTTTACATCATTAACAAAAAGCCTGCGACTTTCACCTCTTAAAACATAAATCGTCGCTACTCCTGTGAGTGATTCGAGTTTTTTTCCGAATGCACAAGGAAATACGCAACGTTTCGTCTTTTCTCGATACCTAAAATGGTACTAGCACTGTCAACCTTCCCGTTTTTTAGCACTAGCTCTAGATACTGATGGACTTTGTCTACATTGTGGTTTCGGAGATGCATGTCTTGAACCCGACCTAACCAATCTCGAGAGTTCATCTAACTATTGTTGCATCATAAACAATTGCTCATCTCAAAGACTAATGTGACCAGAACTCGAATTACCATCAGAAATAGAGTTTATACTTCCTTGCGAAAACTGAATGATTTTGTCAGCCCTTTCCGCAAACTTGTTAAGGCTCTGTGAACTAACAGATAAAACGGCTTTAACTTGCGATGGTAAACGCCTCATCCAGATGTTCTTAAGAGAGGATTCATCTACATGGTTTTCACTCAACCCTCGCATTTGCCAGCAATAAAGAAGTAGATCTATTGCCTAATTCCAAATCCTCAATTAGAGTTTTAACTTTCTGGTTTTGCGATACTTCAAACTGCTCTAATAAGCAGTTTTTTACTCTGTATAAGGACACGGAGGCGGTTCACACATGGGGGCGGTATCCTATTAACGACGTCAAAAAATGACTTAGGAAGCCACCACACAAATACATTGTTTAAATACTAAAGTCTTCTCAGCAAAGGCATAGTAAAATTTTGGATGCATAACTTAGAACTTAGTTTAAGCTAAAGCTTTGACACTTTACATCGTTTGATATGGATGAATATATCGTTTCATACAGCTTTTAATCAGGTGTTAAATAATAGAGTATCAATAAGTTTTTTTATGTAATTTTAGTTGAATTTCTTAATCCAGAGTATGTGTGTCTTGTTATCGTACAACAAAATTTATTTCAAAATTATTTTTAATGTAAGTTATGCATTTTTCTGTATGCCTTAAGTCTTAACTTTTGAAATTTAAAATATTTGAAAATTATTTACATCAAGAAATATATGTTTAAAGAATGTTCTTCGGGAGTTTCCAAATTTTCAAATTCCTTGTCAGTTCTTGTCTTTCTTTTAAATCTACCGATATTTTAATAGCACTATTCCATTTTTTACCGTATGAATTGCCTTTACCCTTTTTTTAACTTCTTTTCAAAAGTTTCAAACTCTTGTAGGAAGGGAAATTCATTTGTCTCCCTTTGGTGAATTTATTTCTAAGATTTTCCAAACTCTTTTTCAGTTATGAACCGAAACAATCACAACGCCACTTTATTATACTGCCTCAAAAATAGATGAACCTTATACTTTCAGCACTCGTCTTAGTCAATCAAAATAATCCATGTTGTTTCTCTCCAAATTATAAATTCTAATTCATTAATTTTTTAAAAAATTTGGAAAGTAAATTCTTAAATTTTTGCACCCTCTCCCCTGTGAAAAAATCACCACCACACTGTGCACTTATTAGTAAAAGAACTTGCGATATCACATAGTTTCGATATTAAAAGTAAGTTTAGTTTGCACTGTTTTTACAGAACAGAAAATATACATGAATGAAATTTAAAAAAAAACTAACAGTAGAAGCTTTCTTGCAAAAATAAGATGCATAACATATTTATGGCACAATACAAAAGCGTCCACAAACTCGTAAACAAAAATGAAGTATTAGACAAAAATAAGTTCTTATAAAAAAGGTATGAAATTATAACTGCTCAGTAAGGAAATTTTAAGTTTTAAGAAATGTAAGCAAATATTGAAACAATTATGAAAAATTGGACACATTTAATTTCCAAACGGAAGAATGTTTAGTCTAAAAGTGACGCCTAAGCATAGTAAAATGACTATGCGTAAACAGATGAGATCATAGTTAGTGCGCCTTTGGTCGAAAACTGTGGTGCTTGTGCTCCTATCTGAAACTCGGAAAAAATCAGTGTAAGAATCTCTGGAATATAATCGATTTAGTACAAGAAGACACGCTCTGGACATTAATGGTAAAAGCAGAATGTTTAATTAGTGTATTTGTTTTTTCTTGATTGTACTCACTATTATTTAACTAAACGATCTTAGAAAGAAAAAAAAAATGTTACTAAAAGACACCATTATTTTCGATGTCCAAACTTCTCTCCAATAGTTGCAATGCTCATACAGACACTTGTTTGAACTTCGCACTGCACGCGTTCTAGCATAGCGAGTGACACGTTAGCGCAAGCATCTCTATTGCGTCGACTGAAGGTCCTGCGATCCTAGTGGAGGGGTCGCATACACTTGTTTTACTCCGAATGTCACCACTACGTACTGCTTCACTTGGGACGTCATGTGCGAAGATGCGCCGACATGTTAGAACCATACATTCCGGAAGAGAAGCAATATCAATTTCTCAACAAAATAGAGTATTAGGTCTTGCAGAAGTTCTAGATATCATACAAAAGTTAATGTACCTTGGTAACATTCCAGCTTGACCAGTCTGTTATTGTAAATTAAATTCCACACCAAAAATTGATCAGAAACCAAATTTCGCAACAAAAGTTGGCAGAACAAATAGGACTTTCCAGAACTCAGCAATGAGTGTTCTGATTATTGAAAATTTTATTTTGTAAAATGCAGGTCTCATTCATCCATTCTCTACCTCCCAAGAATGTTGACTGGTTTCTAACTGGTTCATGAAAAAGTTGGACCATTTGCAATGCTTCATGACAATTCTGTCCAACAATGCCTTATTCAGTGCCGGTCAGAAGATAGATGAGCACTCAATTTGCTTAAAATTTCCCAAATAAGATTTTTTGAGAAGCCACTGTTTTCAATTATGTCTCTTGTGCTGATGTTTGGTTATGTGAGAGAGTATAATAATGCATTTTTCGGTTGTACCTGCCATCCTACCCTATCCGGTCAACGTCATCGAGATCAGCTAGTCATGTAGTCTGTCTTCCTTAAACGATTCGAAACTTTAAATATAATTTTCTATAAAGTATGAAGTTTTTCAGAAAAATGGGGTTGATGCAACCGAGCCAACGATATGAACTTTTGCCCACATTCGGATATTATTCCTTTTTGGAAAATGACTTCAAATTCTAGATTTTCAATATGCAACCTTGAGGAGATACAGCTATCTTTTATAGCTATCTAACAACTTCAGTGTCCTATAATAATTTCAGAGCAACAATTGACAATGACGAAACAAGAGTAAAGTTTTTAAAAATCAATTAAATTCTTTTGAAGTATAATGCCGTTCATTTTCATTTTTTTTTTTCAGTTATGTTTGCTTAGGAAATTGAATCCAGATCTGATAATTCTAATTAATTCAGTTTTTCAATCATAAAAAAATATTTACAATATCTGTAATGTCTAATTCAAGAAGCTGAGAGATATTTTAACTGTTTGAATCAAACATTAGAGATTTCGAAACTTGCGACATGCAAATAATTGTATTTCAAATCTGTTTTCGTCTATTTTTGCTATTTTAAAATTTCTGATGATTGGTTGTTTATTAACATCGCACTGAGAAATCTTACAAAGACTTTTGTGGACTAATTTCATAATATTTATTCGCTTTCAATGAACGAAGACGACATCTGAGGAGGCAACATCCGTGTATATCCTTCCACACCACGGCAATGGGAGGGTTAGGAACCGTAACAGATTCCTACAGATCCACTGAATTATGGGTCCAAAATAATGTCAGGTCTCGAATACACGATTCGACGGATCTAAAGTTGGCTCAGATCTGAGCATGATCAACCAGTTACCACGGCCGATAATTTTAAAGGAATTATTGAAAATAATATTTTTTCTTTCCACTATTTAATTTTCAGAATTATAAAATTAATACAATTTTCACAAAAATATAAAGAGAAAATTAATGCAACAACGAGAACTGTTTGATTCTATACCTTCACCTGCACATTTTGCAAAATAAATTCACCATTTCGCCGTTTTATAATTAATTGATTTGTGAGGTCAGAAGTATTTGAAAAGCCTTTATTCTCTATAGGTTTATTATAGTGCTTTTAAAATAACTTAAATACTTTTGTTTTTTTCAAATTTACGTAGATAAAAACAAAGAAGCCATATCTAATTTGAAAAAATATATTGATTTCAATTTAACAATGTATGCTTTTAAAACAACGATCAAGAAAAGTACATTTAAGCTTAGAAACTACTTATGCAAAGTGATTATTTATAAGGTCATGTGATAGGCGACAGGACACCACATTAGCTAAGACCTTATTACATCTAGATCAGACGAGAATAACAATTGCCAACAACTTCTTCTTAAGAAATTGACACCAAATCAAAGGTTGAACTCTAGACCTAATAAGTGCTTTAACAGAATTCAGCCCTACTAGACTGTACTTTGGCAAGATGAGAAAGTCCATCATGAACATCGATACCATTGCACCAAAAACTATGTTGAATGTAATATTTATGTATATATTCACATTTAGTTTGTTGAAAATGCTTTGGGTTTAACAACGAATTTCCTTCCCGTTCAAGCATTTTAATAATATATAATGTTAAAGGATATTTGCTTGTTTTCCTGAATTCAAAGAGAGGGTCATAGGAAAAAATTACCAAACTCCTGGAGGGAATCCAAATAAACAAAAAATCTTCATAGCTTACAACAAACCAGAGTTTTTTTATATGTTACAAGATGGTATATAAAAAAGTCCTCACACGAAGTCATAAAAAATACAACAAAAATTTGCTTAACTAGTTTGACTTACTATGATTCGAGACAGAGATATTAGATCGTATTCAATAACTCGTTTCGTTGCAGTATAAGATGTTAATACATGAAATGTTTGTTAAAAAAACAGATAAACTACGGATTGTGGCCCTAATACAATTTATTTTTTGTTAGAAATTGTAAAGAGAAACCTTCTAAAATTAATTCTTCCAAAAAATAACATAAATTGTTTTTTATTATCTACATTATTGTTGATAAATATATATTTATTTCAAATGAAATGTACCAATTTTCCTGTACCTTTATTTACACGACAGCATCAATCGCACCAGACGATTCACCAGCCTAAAACCAAACGAAAACAAAAAATCACTCGTCATATAAACAAAAATTGCAAAATTAACTTTGCTTATTACAGAAGCTGATATGTCAAAATATTGAGTTTCTAATCAGTTGTTTTGTAAATATTTTTAAATTTACAAAAACTTTGTTATTCATTTTGGTAGAAATAACTTTTTCTCAGATTTCGCTTTGTCACAACTAACCAAACATTAAAATGAAATTTTTAAAATGCAAGATTTCTAACATGACGAAAATGGTAATGATAAAGTATTGAAATTTCTTCGTTTCGCAATTAACTGTTGCAAACAAAGAATATCTAAAAATATTTTATATAAATATCTTTAGATTATAGAATTTTATTTTATAGAAGTATATTTTCTAATGAAAAATGAGGTCATTGAATTGCAATATTCTATATTCTGATATTAACAAACATGACATAATTCTACAAATCTTTAACAGACCGTATTTACCAAACGGTCGAGATTATTAGTTCGAAGCCAACCATAATTATGTTGAGCGGTTGGTTCGAAATCAGTTTCCATCGAAGCCCGCCATGTATAACAAAGTAAGAACTCTCAATTTTAAATGGAGCTGATGTCATGAGGAAGTAACATGAAGTTAGTAGATGCCAATAGGCCTCCTTTTATAAATAATTTGAAGTTGCAAAGATTCAATGAAAAAACATTCTCCAAGTATAAAAATAAAAGACACAGAGATAAAAAATTTGGATTTCATACGATGTAATTTTTGAAAAATGTATTCACTCCCTGCAAGTTTAAAGTTCTAGTTAGAAATCTGTTTATTTCGCAAGGCGACATAATTTTAAATTAAACACCAAATAAGTAAAATTTCCTTTGAAACATTATGTATTCAGAAAACTGAATTATAATGCTCTTATTTTAATAATTGAATTAGTGACGTAGAGTTTACTGGCGAAAGAGCCAAATATTATTTTAGTGAAAATGCATTTTAGAAATTAATGAACTAGAAGCTAATTGTTGCTTGATGGATTTAGATTTTATATAGAATAAACCAAACGAACATTATTTTAAAAATAACCCCTACAATAATACCTGGAATGTTCCACAAAGGAACGTTCCAGGTATTAGAGTTTATGTTTTAAAAATCTATTTTTTTTAATTAATTCTGATCACTTCAATAAATTATAACAATTTGCTTTTAAAAATAAAAACTAAGGTTTTATTTGAATGGGATTAACAACATTACAGGAGCATATACTTTGTTTACTTCCAAAACTTACATACAAATTTACTAATAGACATATATAGGACTTTCAGAATGAAAAAATCGCAGTATTTTGTTTCTCGTACGTATTTATATCCTAAATAGCGCATAATGTTAAAAATTGAAAGTGAAAAGATTAATTAATAAAATTATTTCAAATGAAAAATATATTTCATTTGCTGGCTACTATTCAGATACATTGCACAAATAAGTATACTTAAGAAAAATTCAATTCTATGAAATTTCATGTTTAAAATAAAAAATAATAAATAATAAAAGATAAAACAATTTTGATTTCCTTCCATGTAATTTTTCAAAAATGAATTCACTCCCTATAAGTTAAAATTATTAGTTAGAATTCTTCTTATTTCGGAAGGCAACCGTTTTTAAATTAAACTCCAAATAAGTAAAATTTAACTTCAAACATTCTCTACTCAGAAAACTGAATTATAATACTATTATTTTAATGAATGAGTGAGTAAGTGACCTTAAATTTTACTGGCGCAAGGGCCAAAGATTATTTTAATGAAAATACATTTTAGAAATTAATGATATAGAAATTATTTGGTACTGGATAGAATTAGATTTTAAATAGATTACACCAAAAATACTTTACATTTAAAAAAATAAAGACTGCATGGAACGTTCCAGGAATTATTTTTTTTTATTTAAAAATTATTTCTTGAAATTAACTCTGATCATTTCAATAAATGATAACAATTTGCTTATAAAAATAAAAAAGTAAGATTTTATTTCAATTGGATTAACAAATTTACAGGCTCATATACTTTGTTTACTCTCGAAACTTGTATACAAATTTACTAATACACATATGTAGGACATTCAAAATGAAGTAATCACATTATTTTGTTTCTCGTATGTATTTATATCCTAAACAGATCATAATCATTAAAAATGAAAGAGAGAAGATTCATTAATAAATTTTCCTCAGTTGAATAGCATATTTCATTTGCTGTCTAATATTCAAATGCATCGTACAAATAAGTATATTTAAGAAAAATTTAATTCTATGAAATTTCTTATTTATATATCTTTTTTCGTTGTATTATTAAACAATGATTATTGAGATTGAATTTTGAAGCAAAAGTTTCAGGAATCCTACCTGAAAATCGTCTCATCAATATGAGTGTAAAGATGTCCAACTAAGATTTCTTATCACTGTGAATGCGGAGATGTCGATTTAGGTGATTTATTTGCTTAAATTCTGTACCACAGTGTTCACATCTGAAAGGTTTTTCACGACTATGAATGCGAAGATGTTGATTCAGGTTATCGTTTAAAATAAATTTTTTCCCACAGTAATCAAACTTAAATGGCTTCTCACCACTGTGAATGAGAAGATGTCGATTGAGGTCACGTTTTCGATTAAATTCTTTCCCACAGTAATCACACTTAAATGGCTTCTCACCACTGTGAATGCAAAGATGTTCATTAAGGTGATCTTTTCGATTAAATTTTGTCCCACAGTAATCACATTTAAAAGGTTTCTCTCCACTGTGAATGCGAAGGTGTCGAACGAGGGCACCTTTTTCAGAAAATCTTTTACGGCAGATATCACACTTGAAAGGTTTTTGTCCAGTATGGGTTCGAAAATGATTTTCGTATTTAAATTTATTAGTGAATAACTTTGAGCACCAATTACACTTCAAGAGATTCTTGCCAGTATGCATTCGACTATGTTCATCCAGACTTCTTTTACAAGAGTAGGATTTACCGCAAATCTTACATTTATACGGCCTGTAGCATGTGCGTGAAATAGATTGTTGTTCGGCAGTAGATGTCGTTTCGTTCTGTTCCAAATCAACAACTGCTTTAATTTCGGATGCGTTGCACTTGACGTTTGTTTCTATAGAACTTTTAACGGACTCTTGCAAAATGTTGTCATCCATCTCTATATTCAAAACATTTATTGTAGGTTTCTCAATTATCCTTTTGGAATTATTCGATTTTCTAATGGAATCTGCAACTGCGACATCTGTCTTGCATTCATTCTTTCTTGTTGTTTTTTTGGTTTTTCTAATTTGTTTTGAGGAACTATCTTGGGATTCGTCTAACGTAGCGTGATCATTTCTATTTGTGCTGTCTGTTCTTTTGCAATCGGCTTTTTTGTCATGGTCGAATAAGATATGTTCAGTGTACTGCGATAAATCACTAAACGGTTTACCGCAACATTTCCACAGCTTACGATTCATTCTGCAGAGCTCGTCTACATGTGAAACAACAGCTACTCAATTTTCGGTTTTATGCAGTGAAATTACTTCAGACTCTAATGAAAATGATAATACGTTGGTATAAAACTGAAAGTGGTACTTAATTCATGTCAGTTACAGTTATGGAAAGTGTAGTATTCTCAAATTCTTAATTGATTGATTTAATTTTTACTAACTTCACACTTAGAAGCAACACGGAGCTTTTGTCGATGGACATCGTAGGTTTTTAGCGTCTCTATAGTGACGAGGATGACACTTTATAAATTATATACTCTCCTTTTGTAAATTTCCACACCATGCCGTTTTCAGAATTTCAGGATAATTCAAGCTGTGCATAAAAATAAATATTTTAATATTTCTGTCTTCTTTTTACTCCTTTTTTTGTTTTTCTCTATTATTATTATCACTCAGAATGTCTTTGCTCGATATCTATTGCATAGTCTTTCCACCCAGAATCACGAAGTATCACTCAAAAGTCGACTCAGGCAATTGATGTAATTTTTGAGTCGAAATCCCATGCTATTTGAACAACAAAATGCTTTGGTATGAACCTGTAAGGACACAGGAAAGACAATAGGGATGTATCTAATCCACAGCATTGTACATCATCTTAAGTGCGTGAAACAATTCAGTGATTTGAACATGGATCACGGATCAAAATTGTTAGAATTTGTTTCATTACTTGAAATGTGTTGTTAATTTTTCATACTATTTGCTTTGTATGAGATTTATAGTATTTTAATTACTCCAATGATTTTTTTAAATTCTAATCAATTATTTCTGAAATGCGTTTCAAACACAAGAGGGAAGAATATACTGCAGGTAATTTGAACCGTAAATTGCCGTTTTCGGTCGAAGTTATCCACAATTTTTATTCCTTTCAGTATGCAAATAAATTCTTAATATCAATGAGGACTAGTAAGTACTATAATTAAATGTCTGAATACAAATATAATTGAATTTTTCAATCGTTATTTTCATATAATTTGGTAGGATAAATGAACATGAAGTTTTTGCCACTGGAATTTGTAATTTTGCAGTATGTTTATTTGCTAGTAATCCACCGCTTCAAAATTCCTTATTCCCATGAAACGAATAAGAATATATGTAAAGTTTCCGAAGAAAACATCTCTCTTTCATGTTTTATGATGAATATTTTATCATTACCGAGGTAGTCTAGTGGACATAGATGCTGACTTACGGACCAAGGTTTTCATCAAATCGTGGGTTCGATCCTTGCTGCCATTAAATACTCGACGTTTAGCTAGGGCTGATGCACGATATATATGTTGTGGCTCATAGTAATCTATCTGATGTGTTGTGGAAGTAAGGAAAGAGGGATGTCAGCACATATGTCATCCTCGTCACTTGACCGAGGTTCAAAATTACGAGGTCCGTTTCCATCAGCTCTATTGTTACTTCTGTTGTGATGTTAGTTAAATTAATCACTATTTTACCATAATTATTTTCTGCTCTGTAAGTAAGGAAGATCGAACTGAGCTTATTTGAAAATGCCTTTACAATTGTATTTCGAAAATATTGTGCTAAATTCAGAATTTAAATTTTTGTAGAAAGGATGGATTATAACATTAGAAATATTTTAAAAATTTCATTCAACATATGTTAATGACTGAGAACGTGATGTTTTCATTGTTTTTTTACAATTTACGATTATGATACCATTTAATATTTGTTTAAATGTTTCATATTTATAGGGTCTTTTGATGATATAATTCTAAATTCGAAATAAGATTATTTAGGATGAAAATATTGCAACTCAAATTTTATTATTTTTTG